>JAXGGA010015214.1:0-29813 GCA_038373865.1 Uloborus plumipes
CCGGCATTTTGAACCACTAGTGACAGACAGGTACCGACAAAAAGAAATCACTCACCCCGTAGTTCGCAGTTCAACACAGGATAAATCCTGTCGTCCGAGAGTCACCACTGTGGTTGCGTGTTGTTGTTATGACGTGTCACAGGATCCAATATCACAGGATTATAGCATCGATAACCAGTTAAGATAAAAATGACATTTTATTAACGTATTTACAGGTAAGATAATTTAAAAACTAAAAAGACGGCATCTTGCCGTAACAACGGTCGAATCGTACGCGAGCAGAAGCAGCGCTTACCTTCAAGCTCGCTCTTTTTATCCAGATATATCAAGTGTTGCCACACGCTGGGTGGCTAAAAGTTCCGAACTAAAAATAGTTTATGTAAATTAAACGAAATTCCTTCGAACCGCCACAAAATAATTTCATTTTTTCTATGCTCAGGTAAGGGCCCTGCTCCACATTGGCGTAAAGCATAAAAATAAAGCAGAAACTTAAAACGGATTAAATAGTGTTCCTATGGAAAGTACTCTGATTTTCGGTTTCTGCCTTCGGCTTCGGTCACGTTTTCTGCTGAAGTGGAGAAGGGCCCTAAGAAAATTCTGAAACATCTCAGTTTACTTCCCTTTTAGCGCTCCATGTGTTCACGGGTTTACACCAGTTTTCGGTGAAAATCTAGTATCTATGCGAAAATGATTCCTGACTCGCTGCAAGTTTCATAAATGCATATTTTACACTGTTGTGAAATATTTTTAGCTGCTACCGAGAGAACATATTCAGCTTTTTTATCAGTTGTTGTGCTCACTTGCGGTGCTTTCCAGATTGACAAAAACCAAAGCAAGGGCTAACTGCAGTCTCCCGGTATTTTACGTGCAGTCCTGCGTTAGCTTTGGACGTATTTTTTTCAGTAGGTTCCTGGTTAATAAGAAAGGTGCCATGCTATTTCTACAAGCATATATAAGTTTTTCCAAAAAATTCATGATTTCTTTCAAAAACATGAGCTATGTTTTTTCTTTTGGAAAAGGGGGGGGGGGGAGGTTTCCTAATTCTTTAGAAATATTCCAGGTTAGTTACAGAAAGGCTACTGGCTTTAGCCGGAAACTTTCCTGCTCTTAATCAGATATGTTATTGACATAAATTAGGCCCATTAGCCGCCTATTATTTCCCAAGAACATTTTGTTTACTTTTTTTTTACCGTGCAACACAGTTTAAGGTACTCCTTTAAATGTTTTAACATCAAATTCATCAAAAATCATTAGTAACAGCAGAAGAAAAAAACATTTATGCATTATTAATATCACTGAGACGCCAATTTTCGATGTGTTAATTAAGTAACAATTTTTCCTCAAGTTTCTAATGCTTTAAGAAAAGAGCAAACCGTTCGTAAAAAATAAGGATAAATTCACAATTTAATGAAACTGAAAATAAAAACAAAAAGAACTGACGTAAACATATTTTTAATGACAGAAACGCTAGAACATTCCAAAGGTTTCTCGACACTTGCACAATGACAGACGAAAACAGAAATTGGATATTGAGAGGTACTTTCAAGGAAATTGAGATATATCTAACACAAAAGAAAACGGAAAACTTGAGAATAAAACTGCTATTTAACAGTTTTAATGTATAATTCTAATTGTTATTTCACAAAACGCAAGTGCTTAATTAAATGCATTTCATATTTATCGGTGTGTGAACATCTACTTCTAGCATAGAAAAGGAATAGAGTAGTTGCGTGAAGTTTAAAAATATTGTTATTTAATAGGTTGTTTACGGTTTCAGACAATAGGAGAAATTTATCTTTAGTGCTTTTTTTCACGGAAGTTAAAGGTTTTGCATCTGAAGAATGACAACAGCTGGAAGTCTCAGGTATTGTCGTATAACTATTTTTACTTTTCATTATTCTCAAACATAAATTTTTCAAAAAGTAAAAGGATATTTCGCATTTTAATTATTGAAGTTTTGATAGCAATCGTATGATAAGCAGTTGCTTTGTGCTCAATTCATTTGATCGGATATGACACTTTTAATCATATATTTGCATTTTAATCAGAGAGCTGTGGCTTTTAGTTTTCATGTATTTTTATATTTAGTAGAACTCCAACTATACGAACTCCTACTGCCTGAAATACTGAATATTTGGAATGCTTTCAAAATTTCTGGAAACAAATCTAATAAATAAAATAATAATAACCCCAGCAGCAATCTCATCGGCCGATGATCGGCCGTTCATCGAAACCCGATAAAATTCTCATCGGCCGATGATCGGTTCCCGATGAGTTCTCATCGGGAATTGCTACAATATGTCTCATCGGCCAAACAGAATCCGAGCAGCAAAATCCGATGAGTTTTGCTCGAAATACGATGAGATTTGGAGCAATTTACGAGCAGTTCAATCCCGTACCGATGAATTTAGGATCAATTTTGGATGAAAATACGATGAGAGTTGGAGCAATATACGAGCAGTGTAGCTCCGTGGCGATGAATTTTGGATCAAAATACTATGAGAGTTGGATCAATATACGAGCAGTGTAGTTTCGTGGCGATAAAATTTGGATCAAAATACGATGAGAGTTGGATCAATATACGAGCAGTGTAGTTCTGTGGCGATAAATTTTGGATCATTTTCTTTTTTTTTTTCTTTCAAATGTGGCTGCAGTAGAGGCACAACCTTTTGCAGACGTAGTGCTATCCCCCAACCAGGTGTGACTGGCCAACACCAGGATCGAATCTGGGTTATCGGCGCGGAAAGCCAACGCTGTACCACCACGCCACTAAGTCTACGATTAATGAGACCAACACTGCATATTTAATAAAAATCGAGATTGGGAAAATTTTCATCAGAAAATTTGATCATTACGACCTCTTTCCGATGAAATCTATAGCTTGGCATTTAGCATTTAGCACCTCAGAGACCCCGTACCTTCCAATTTTCATCGGGAAATTTGATCGGAAGGATATAGTTTTCCGATGAAATATAGCTCGGCATATTTTCATTGGGAAATTTGATCGGAAGGATATTGTTTTCCGATGGAATATAACTCGGATTATTTTTATCGGGACAGTTGATTGGAAGGATATCACTTTCCGATGAAAAGTAGCTCATCGAAAACCGTGCTCGGATATTGATCGGAACGGTGTCATCGTGCGTTACGGGAACAGTTTACGAGGAGTTCGATGATCGGCCGAGCAAAATCCGATGAGTTGATGCTACTTGGGAAGGGAGCAACGTATAGCAATTTAAGAAATAATAATTTCGTCTATGCACTAACTAAATATGGGAAGATGAGGGCAGTTCAGATGCAGCCTTTCATATTGTTAAAATTTCTGTATGACAGTCCAAGTAAATAAGTTTTTTTTTTCTGTAATAAATTTATAAATTGCTGATATTTTTTTCGAGAAAATCTGAAAATAAATTGTTTGTCTTCAATTTTGTGTAATGCAATCAGTAACAGCAAGAATAACATTGGTATAAAAATATTACTATGCAATCATTTAAGCTTCCCGTCGTCCATGAAGTGGAATATACAAAAAGTGTTAAAGTACTTTTTTTTTTTTCAGTAAATGACAGATTCAAAAATGCTGTCAAGCATCAAAATTTAACTATGAGTGGGGCATATATTGGGGAGAAAATGTATTCCTTATTGACACAATATCATATATAACTTAAATTCACTTAACATATTCTACAAACTTTTCCATGTAATTGGCATCCACACACACATATCTGTTTTGAATTAAAGAGTTTCTTTCCTTAAAATATGTCTTGAAATGATTGTGTTGTTATTTGAAGCTTTCTCACATGCGCCCTTCTATATTCTTTTTAAATTTATTCATTAAAATTATTCATTTTAGATGAACGATCAAATGTGCTAACTTACTATTTGTAAAAGCTGAAACATATACACTAGAATATTTATGGATTTATATCGCCTTAGTTTTTCATTCTTAAACACTCTCCAAGTGGTAAGTTTGTTTGTAAATCTCGAAGAACTTTTTTTGTATTCTTGTTCTCCATTTAAACTTCTTTTTTGTGCTTACGAAATTCTTTTTTGTGTTACGAAATTCTGTTTTGTGTTACGAAATTCTTTTTTGTGTTACGAAATTCTTTTTTGTGTTACGAAATTCTTTTTTGTGTTACGAAAAAAATGTGTTTACGAGAAAAAATGAATTCATTTTTCTCACTCGCTCAAAACGTTTGCGAACCCAACTTAAATGAGAGGTTTCATTCCTTTTTTCTTTTAAAAATAGTGTGTTTACTTATTAGTTAAGTCAAATTAGACATTAAAATCGCAAATCGCGATGCAGCTCTGAATGTTTAATACGTTGTTTGGGTCACTTAGGGTAGTGTAAATCTAAGTTTGCACCTTTCTAAAACCTGTGCTCGCTGCGAAACTCGCGAAAAACTGCGAAACTTGAGGACTTTTTTCAGTTCTTCCTTTGTAACTCCTAAACTACGCAACCTTCGATCATACATGTGAATACCCATTTTGAAGGACACTAAATTTGCAACAACTTAACCTCAAGTGGTGCTCTTTAGGACCAGTAGTTTAGGAGATATCGTACTTCAAAAATTGTGATTTTCTGCGAAAAATGAAAAAAAAAAATTCTTCGATCATATTTTGAACCAAATATCGACATAAATTCCTATTCTACAAGAAAAAAAAGGGACATGCAATTGCAGTAAATTTAATCAGCTTTCAGTTAAACCTAAAATAAATCTGTAGGTTCAATATTTCGTTTACAATTGTGAAAAAACAAATATTCGGAAATTTTAATTTTTTGGAAAAATGAGAAAAATTGCTTTCTGATAAGAGCCTGACTTGAGCTTAAACTGTTGTAAATTTCGTGTTCTTTAAAACGGGTATTCACACATATCATCAAAAATTACATAGTTTAGGAGAAATAAATGAAAATCTGAAAAAAGTCTAGATAAGACCACAGCCAACAAGAACCATCATAAAAATAGCAAAACAATGAGTGAAATCGACCTGTAAGGTTTTTTTTTAACTATTAAAATCATATTTTAGCCCACGGTTACCCTTTTTATACCATTCTATGCATTTTTTTTAAATCGTCCAGTGCCCTCGTATCCTTATTATTAAACAATTTTTCTCATTTCTCAAAACAATTAAACTTTTTGAACATTTGTTTTTTCGCAATTGTAGATGAAATGTTGAACCTACAGATTTCTGGTTTGACTTAAATGAAAGCTGATTAAATGTACTGTAATTACAGCTCAATTTTTTGTCTTGTAGAATAGGAATTCATGTCGATATTTGGTCTAAAATGTAATTGAAGCATAACTTTTTCATTTTTCGCAAAAAATCACCAATTTTACGATATCTCCTAAACTACTGGTCCTAAAGAGCACCACTTGAGCTTAAGTTGTTGCAAATTTAGTGTTCTTCAAAATGGGTATCCATATGTATAGTCGAAGGTTGCGTAGTTTAGGAGTTACAAAGGAAAAACTAAAAAAAGTCCGCAAATTTCGCAGTTTTTCCGCGAGTTTCGCAGCTAGCACAGGTTTTAGAAAGGTGCAAACTTAGATTTACACTACCCTAAGTGACCCAAACAACGTATTAAAAAATTCAGAACTACATCGTGACTTGCGATTTTAGCTCATTTTTTTTGTACAATTTGACGGGACTATACAGGGTGTCCACTCCAATCGTGGACCAATAGCTAATTTCTAAACCGTTAGAGATAAGCATATAGTTTATTTAGGAAAAAATCTCCAAATTACGAAAGAAATTTTGGGTCTATTCAATGTTTTTCAAAAAATCAAATTTTGAAAGAGTTACGAAATTTAAATTTTTATACAGCCCCCCAGTCCTATCAATCATATTTAGTAAAACATTCTTGACACTGTAACGTTTAAAACAAAAAAAAAATCACTCTTCTACCACAAAAATTGACCGAGTTATGACGTTTTGAAAAATCAAGATTTTGCATTATTTCATGACGTCATCGAGAGATCGCTTAAGGGACCGTATGCGAAATCCTTCAAAATCTTGATTTTTCAAAACGTCATAACTCGGTCAATTTTTGTCGTAGAACAATGATTTTTTTTAAGTTTTAAACGTTACAGTGTCAAGAATGTTTTACTAAATATGATTGATAGGACTGGGGGGCTGTATAAAAATTTAAATTTCGTAACTCTTTCAAAATTTGATTTTTTCAAAAACATTGAATAGACTCAAAGTTCCTTTCGTAATTTGGAGATTTTTTCCTAAATAAACTATATGCTTATCTCTAACGGTTTAGAAATTAGCTATTGGTCCACGATTGGAGTGGACACCCTGTATATTACTTTTTCTACATTTTAAGCTGCTTATAACTTTTCTAGAACACAAGTAATAACATAGTCTCAACTTTCTGCACAAAATATAACTGGATGTTGGCAAGCCCTAATGAGAAACATTTCTGAAAGGTTACTGATTTATCCCAACAGCATGACTTGCTTTTGAAGGTTTGAAAGGTTTTCGAATTCTTCAGGGAGATAGCAGGTTAATTTCTGGAAGATTACTTACTTTCAGCGGGAAACTTACTTGCTTTTTCTAGATAAGGCTCTGACACCTTAGCTTCCCAAAATTTTTAAGGAAGTTCTATATGATTTTTTTACAGAATAAATTAATGTTTAAAAAAAAAACATTGATGTTTTTAAAACATCTACATAGATGTTGTACCACAAACCAGAGTATGGTTATTCAGTAAACTGAAAGAATCTAAAGAACTCAAACATCAGCTTTTTTTCTCTTTTTTTTAAATAAATATCCGTTGAGGCTTAACGATTTCATTTTTTAGTTAGTATTGAATTTTTTATAATTTTGAGCCAGTGCTTTTATAGGTTTTAGAGGACTTTGAGGCGACCGGAGTGAGCTACAAAAGTAAAAAAAATTGTTTTTTTTTAATAGAGGGGGGGGGGGATACATTTTAAAACGTTTTACTGGCCGAGGCAAATTCCGTTCTCAAATATTATTATTCTTAAACGCGTTTAATATGTGTTTACTGCGCTGAATCGAATAAGACAATTTTCAGCTCAATAGGACTTACCTTTCAGGTGAAAATAGTTCAACAATTCGTTTTGATTTCATATTGATTGAATTTTTGAAAAACCCTAGTATTCTATCCTGTAGAAAATTTGCGCATACAGTCGAGTCTCGGTAATTCAAAGTTGAAAGGGTCCGGCTAAAAGCTTAGAGTTATTCGCAGTTCGAGTTATACGAAGTTCTCGCAGCCTTTGCAAGAGTTTGAGACCCAATAAAAACTTCGAGATAAAATAATATTTGAGTTATAAAGCTTCGAGTTAAAGGAAGTTCTCTCAGCCTTTGCGAGAGTTTGAGACACAATAAAAACTTCGAGATAAAAGAATATTCGAGTTATAAAGCTTCGAGTTAAAGGAAGTTCTCGCAACCTTTGCGAGAGTTTGAGACCCAATAAAAACTTCGAGATAAAAGAATATTTGAGTTATAAAGCTTCGAGTTAAAGGAAGTTCTCGCAGCCTTTGCCAGAGTTTGAGGCCCAATAAAAACTTCGAGATAAAAGAATATTTGAGTTATAAAGCTTCGAGTTATCGAGACTCAACTGTGTACTGTAATCTACGTATACTTTATAAATGTACAAAACTATTTCACGAATATGAAAGTAACTTAAATTAAAAATTTCAATTTTTTATACTTCAGTATAAAGCAAACCTTTTTTAACCAGCTTGAATGTGAAAATGTGTTCCAGTCTGAGAAATTCCGCTATATCCCCTTCTTCTTTGTTATAACATGTTTTTTTGGGAGTGGAAGGTTTAAAATACTTTTTGTTTCACAGTCAAGCATCAGTAAAAAAAAAAAGATCGAAAGCAATAGTAATAATAACTAGTTGTATCTGCATGGCTGTGCTGCTCTATAAGGTTGAAAAAGCTCTTTGAGTATATGCAAATTTCCTTTGCACTCCGAAAAAAAAAAAGAAAAAAAGATTCTGATTAAATAATTTCACCTAAACGCCAAGCGCGTTCTATGAAGTAATAAAACGTCCTGATAAGAAACAACAACTGTCAGTCAACACTCCTCTCTTTGAAAGTAATATTTTAAGTACTCTTCAAATTCATTCAAAATCACCGTAGCGCAGCGTTTAAAATACAGTGAACTCTCACTTACGCGCCGGCCCAAGGGACCAACAGAAAAAGGCGCATAAGTCAGAGAGACATATAAGTGAACAAGCCTATTTCAAGGCAACATAGGTTCTAATGAGAGAATGAATAAGAATGTTTTTATAGACAAGGAACATATTACTACAGTTTAGAAATTAGTCTAACGTAACTACAATGTTAAAGAGAAAACAAACATTGTAGCATACCTAATTGCAAACTGTTCCCTTTAAAACGTTCCATAATAGGTAATTGTCTATCTCCGAACTCTAGTTCATGCAGAAAAAATACCTTCCGTGAGCAATAAAGGCGAAAGATTAAAGAGGAAAGTGAATAAAAATGCTTATTCTTTTAAAGAAAATAAGTTATTTTTTTATATTTTAGGAAAAAATCGGCGCATAAGGAAAATATTTATCTTTAGAGCGACGCATAAACGAATGATACTATCATTATTTTGCTATGAAATGTGCTGGGACCATTAAAAATCGTCATATAAGTAAAAAAGGCGCATAAATGAGCCTCCGCATAAGTAAGAGTTCACTCTAAATAATAAGACAATAACTTCTCCTTATCCTATCGGAAATAAATTGCTAATAAAAACAATTAAATAAAAAATATCTTGATTAGTCATCTAAAGGTGTTAATAAATGAAAACAAAGTTGCGTATGCAAAAAAAAAAAAAGGCGGACGGTTATATATAACTTGATAAAATGAACTTCATCGGTCACGCAACGAAGGATCAGAATCAAGTGAAAATCCCCCTATGCAAAAAATAAGGAATATCATTAAAATGCTTTGAACAATTAAGAACAAGATGAAAATCCGTGCTTCCACTAAGAAAACACCTGATTGAAATATGCGTTCAAATACAATGAAAATGTTCCCGTCCCCGAAGAACAAATATTTTCTAAAAAATTTCGCATTCCAGTTGAATATAGATCATTTCAAAAATGCACATACACTGCTCGACATTGAAAATGCAACACCAAGAAAGAGTGGTCAGAAATTCATGCAAATTTTACCGTAGACGCACGTCACTGAGTTATGCAAATGGTATGAAATGTGCAGCTCTCCGACGCACTTGAAGTAAGATATAAGAGAATGAAGTTGAAAAGTGGGCTATGTTCATGTTGGTTTTTCTGCCAGACTAATTATCGGAGAAATTTGGTTTTTGTCTCGAAGGATACGTGTGATAGGAGGAAATGCCACGCCGTCCTCAACGAGGGGTATGGTGATCGGACAGAGAAGGGGAGGTTGGTCCATACGTCAAATTGCAGCTGATACACACATGGATGCAAGCACTGTGCATCGGCTGTGTCGGAGATGGTTGGAAAGAGGAAATGTAGCCACATTGAGGGGTGCAGGTGCAGCCAGAGTGACGTCAGACCACTTGGATCGACGGATTCACCGACAAGCTGTGGCGGACCCGCAAGTCACTTGTACGTCGATTCTGCAGCACGTGCAAGGTACCCTGGATGTTCCTGTGTAGACCAGAACCGTTTCCCGTCGACTGGTTGCACGTGGCCTGCAATCACGGCGACCGCTAAGAAGACTGCCATTGACCTCACAGCACAGACTCCAACGTTTGAAATGGTGCCGGACCAGAGCGACGTGGATGGCAGAATGGCAAACCGTAGTGTTCTCAGATGAATCCCGCTTCTGTTTGTCCAGCGATAGTCATCGCATACGTGTGTGGCGTCGACGTGGAGAAAGATCGAATCCGGCAGTAACTGTGGAACGCCCCACAGCGCGACAACGTGGCATAATGGTTTGGGGCGCTATTGAATACAATTTCGTATCACCTCTAGTTCGTATTCGGGGCCACTATGACGGCCCAACGATATGCAGATAATGTACTGCGGCCGGCGGCAATCTCCTACCTTCAGGGTCTGCCAGATGCAAGTTTTCAACAGGATAACGCCCGGCCTCACAGTGCTCGAATCAGCCAACATGCTCTACGAGGTGTACAGATGCTTTCCTGGCCACCATACTCTCCTGACTTGTCACCAATCGAACATGTGTGGGACGTGATTGGACGCCGTTTGCAGAACCTGTCACTGCCTCGTTCAGAGGACGAACTGTGGCAAATGGTTGAAAGGGAATGGAGTGCCATCCCTCAGGACACCATCCGCAGGCTTATTGACTCCATGCCTAGACGTGTTTCTTCGTGCATCGCTGTCCGCGGTGGTCCTACTTCTTACTGAGCCGACGTCGTCCTCGCTCTAAATTTTGCTTATTTATTTTGAAATAAATATAACTTATTGTTCCATGCTGTCTCTGTCTTCTTAACAAATTTAATCAATTTCTGACCACTCCTTCTTGGTGTTGCATTTTCAATGTCGAGCAGTGTATATTCAACGCAAAAGAATCACGTCTTTTATTCAATACTTTCATTCATGGACTTCAATTTCGGTGAAGGGCAATTCCACGAAAATGAAATTTTTATGAAAATATTTTTATTTTACTTACTTTATTAGAACGATTTTATGAACTAGTATCCGCGTCGTCACCCGGCGCTGCAAGGTCTTCCCCGAACATAAAACGAAATCAATTAACATATAAAGTTTACAAATACCTTTGTGCTACTGATTTAGAGAAAATTGCAACGTTAAGGAGGCACAAATGCGCAGGGATACTGCAGACACGTGTTTCGGCGCTACAAGGAACGCCTTTTTCAATGCAAAAAAAAAATTTGAGCTTATGGATGCACAGACATCCGACAAAAAGTCAAACATATGTTCAAACTTCAGGTGTGATTTGAAGAGGAAAACTTTAGTATAAAAATTCCTTTCACAATAACGACAACTTCCGCTAAAAAAACTGCAATGCAAAATGGACCATCGAATTAGGACATTAATCTCTAAAGGGAATAGGAAAACAGTTCTAAAATAAAGTCAACGCTGCTTTTAAAAATCCCAATCTTTCAGGCCCGTCATTTAGGGGGGGGGGCAGGGGGGGGGTCAATTGCCCCCTTTCTGACTTTGAGAAATCAATGTATTTACCTATAAGTGGGCGTGACTTTTGATGTTTTCCTGTGAAATTGCATTGTGTTTGGACCCTTTGCCCCCCCCCCCTCTCCTGGAAAAACTTGAAATGACGTCCCTGCAATCTTTATCAAAATACCCTGCGTGGGTTACCTCAATTGCTACACTGTTCCTTGACAGAGAAAGGCACAGAGGTCACGTGACGCATGCCTAAAATTTTTCTCCTGAATAAATAAGGAAAAATGTAGCCAAAATTGCAATATTAAAATAAAGACAACAGCCCTGAAATATTGTTAATAGAACCTATGAATCTTCATTGGAAAGAAGGACTACAGTAACTAATAAGGGAAACTTTCACAAATTCTCTTTATCTGACAGACTTTCTCTGAAAAGAAAAAAAAAAGAAAAGAAAAACCTTAGCTGCGTGAGTACAACAATCCTTAAAAACCGCAATTAGATTGAAGACGATGATTAATTTAAAAAAAAAATCAACAGCTCAGTCAAAAACTTCCGTCAGAACAAAGATAACAGTTCTTCAAATCTGCAATTAAAATGGGGACAATAGTCCCAAAAACTTTCATTTAAAAAAGGTAAAAACTTTTCTAAAAGTCCCCATTGGAACTATAAAATCTGTCCCTGTAAACCCCAAATAGAATAAGGGTAACAGTTTTTCAGTAACATCAACTGCCGCTTATAGTCCGAGAGCCAGTAACAGATATATATGACCAAGTTCCTCTCAAGTGATAATTAGTAAAACGCAGCAGAAAATCGAACTATGAAGCCTCGTGAATGTCAGCTGAGGCTCGGTGGGGGGGATAAGCAGTTAGAACCTCCCACGCTTGAAGAAAAAAAAAAAAAAATTCAGTCATTTCCTCTCGCCTAAAAATTTACCAGATGATAGCTTATATGTAACTATTGATAAATATATACGTCAGCTGGCTGTATCTCGGTGGAAAAATTGTCAGCTGATACTTTGAAGGTCGTTACGTAGAAGTTAGCTAGAAGCATTTACTGACTACACTGTTCGACAAAAAAAAACCTTGAAAATGCTTCTGGTATTTTGAAGGCTAATTCTTATGTAAAATGACCCCCTGAATCCGAATATGACCCCCGTTTTCCCCCATCACGTCCCAATTTTTTTTAAAAACGCCCCCCTTTTTTTTTTTTCATTTTTCCTTAGTTTCAGGGCTATTATATTTTTTTTGGAGGGGAAAGTAGCCTTATATTCACCAATACATTTTTTTGAAGGTCAAGAGAGACTCAAAGTTTAAAATCATGAGCACCGAGAAAAAAATCGGGGAACTTGGGGGGGGGGGGGCGTGGCCCCCCAAAATATTTGAAAAATCACCAAAAACGATCTTTTTATTCTAGTTTCTTTAAAAAGACCTTTAAAACATTTTTTTCGGTGCAGAACCAGAGTATAGGATCCGTTCCTATGGCTCCTGGATCAGAAAAAATTTTCACGCTGTAAAATTAAAAAAAAATAAAATAATGCTTTAAAAATCGCACTTTGCACTCGAGTTTTAAAGCAGGTCTTCAGCCAAAAAAAACAAAATTGTGGCTGATTCTTATGTCAAATGACCCCCTATTTCCAAATATGACCTCAGTTTCCCCCCTCCACCCCCTCTTTCCAGAGAGTCCCCCCCCCCCCAAATTCAGAGTCATTTTACTAATTCGGAGGGGAAAAGTACATTACGTAACCCGTTAACATAATTCTAAAAGGCAACAGAGGTTCAAAGTTCAAAATCATGTACATGTGTACCAAAAATATAAACTAGGGCGGTATACCTCCCCCCTCCCCCCCAAAAAAAAAGAAAAGAAAATTCAATACTCTGATTTTTCACACAAAAAAAAAAAAAAAAAAAAAAAAAAGGAAAGGTTTAAAACGTCTCTTAGAAAAACAAGAAAAGAAGATTTTTTTTTTTGGGGGGGGGGGGTACACCGCCATAGTTTATATTTTTGGTACACATGTACATGATTTTGAACTTTGAACCTCTGTTGCCTTTTAGAATTATGTTAACGGGTTACGTAATGTACTTTTCCCCTCCGAATTAGTAAAATGACTCTGAATTGGGGGGGGGGGACTCTCTGGAAAGAGGGGGTGGAGGGGGGAAACTGAGGTCATATTTGGAAATAGGGGGTCATTTGACATAAGAATCAGCCACAATTTTGTTTTTTTTGGCTGAAGACCTGCTTTAAAACTCGAGTGCAAAGTGCGATTTTTAAAGCATTATTTTATTTTTTTTTAATTTTACAGCGTGAAAATTTTTTCTGATCCAGGAGCCATAGGAACGGATCCTATACTCTGGTTCTGCACCGAAAAAAATGTTTTAAAGGTCTTTTTAAAGAAACTAGAATAAAAAGATCGTTTTTGGTGATTTTTCAAATATTTTGGGGGGCCACGCCCCCCCCCCCCCAAGTTCCCCGATTTTTTTCTCGGTGCTCATGATTTTAAACTTAGAGTCTCTCTTGACCTTCAAAAAAATTTATTGGTGAATATAAGGCTCCTTTCCCCTCCAAAAAAAATATAATAGCCATGAAACTAAGGAAAAATGAAAAAAAAAGGGGGGCGTTTTAAAAAAAAATTGGGACGTGATGGGGGAAAACGGGGGTCATATTCGGATTCAGGGGGTCATTTTACATAAGAATCAGCCTTCAAAATACCAGAAGCATTTTCAAGGTTTTTTTTTGTCGAACAGTGTAGTCAGTAAATGCTTCTAGCTAACTTCTACGTAACGACCTTCAAAGTATCAGCTGACAATTTTTCCACCGAGATACAGCCAGCTGACGTATATATTTATCAATAGTTACATATAAGCTATCATCTGGTAAATTTTTAGGCGAGAGGAAATGACTGAATTTTTTTTTTTTCTTCAAGCGTGGGAGGTTCCAACTACTCATCCCCCCCACTGTGCCGCAGCTGACGGTCATAGGGCTTTATGATACTGTTGTCTGATGCGTATGGCCAATTATCTATCGAGAGGAAATAATTAACCAAATTTTCACCTGGCTCTCGGACTATTATAAAATATCTGCTTGGATACGGAAAGCTAAAACAACATTCAGAATAAAGAAAAAAAAAAACATCATCAGTATATCTGGAAAAGAAGAGAAAGAAACTGATGAACAAAAGATGAGAAAAGAAATAAAGAAAAAGAAAAAAAAACAAGGATTAGAAAACAGACCAAAACAACTTTCTGATTAAGGCAATTTTTCTCCAAAACTCCTCATTAGAATCAGAACGTGAGTTCCTCAAAATTCTCGTAAGCTTAGACTAATCTTTAACCCATTTATGCCCAGTAGCCTAAAAACGGGACGCTTGTTAGTTACTGCATACAAAAACCTGTAATGGTTTTGTCATTTTACAAAAGCTGTTTTTCACAATTTAAATAGTACTTCTTCTTGAGAAAACCAGTTAGAGTCACTATTTGGACATCAGAGTTTGTTTATTAAAGCTATTTTCAGGCAAATCAGTTAAGCAACGATTCAGCATGGGTAGCCACAGAAAGTAAGTTTTTTTTTTTTTGCGAACTTATTTTTCATAAAACTAAACTATTTTAACATGATTTGCATAAAATTGATCACAGACGCCTTCTGTAATGTTACTTTGCAAAAGTAGAGTCAAGTAAGGTCATATTTTGCTCACATATCTGCAAAATATCCTCTAAACAGGACGTTAAATAACTTGATAAATATGGCAACGGCGATTTATTTTGCGCCTAAAATGTACGTAAACCATTCCAAGTAACAGTTTTAAGCAGATAAAAATTAAAAAAAATTGTTAAAAAAAAAACTTGGGCATAAATGGGTTAAACACAAAAGAAATGAAAATTTTCAATTATGAACTGAACTTAAAATTTTTAGGGAACGTCTCTAGACAGCACAAACATATCCGTAGGTTTTAAATGATAAAACTAATTAAAAATGGAAATTTGTAAATGCCTCTTTATCAGAGAAGGCTAAAAATAGTTAAAGAGTTTTATTTTTCCACACTTGAGCAAAAATGTTAACATGGTAATTACTTAACAGTTTACTCCATAAAAAAATCAGTATCTGGGTACAGACGTTTCAATTGTTGGATTTAAAATTGAAATCCACATCAGCTTCGACTATTCTTAATAAATGACAAAACAGTAAATTTTATATAACGATTAGATTAATTGCAATAGTAATTAAAATTTCAATAATAAATGCAAAGAAAAAATTTTTAGGAAACATCTCTTGGTTGCACAAACAAACAAATAAATGTTAAACGAAATAATAATAACAATAATAATCTCAATAATAACTATAATAAAAATAAATATAAAAAATTATAATATCTATAATAATAAATGTAATAGTAATAATAATAATAATAACTATAATAATAATAATTTTAATAATAATAATAAACGGTCGAAAACTTTAACTTATCCTTTATTGGAGAAGTTTCAAATCAGTTGAAGAATTTCGTGTACATTTCCACACCAATGACAACGATTCAAATGTCGAATTCAAAATTGATTTTCTCTAACTTAAAATGCTAATATTTTTTCCCTGGTTAAAAGAGGCCCTACGTTCTTTTGTACCGCAGTAAAAAAAAATCTTCTAATTTTTTTTCTTTCCGTGCTTTAAAATGAAACTAAAATGGAGGGAATACAATTATTATTTTGAGAAGAAAAAACCCCTTTTTCTTTTTGGTATTTAAATTAAATTTCAGATAAAAGAACAAAATTTTAACGAATTATTTTTTTCCGAAGTGGTCCAGCTCTAACCAACACAAACTGAAAATTTCAACAAAATCGGTCCGGTAGTTTCCGAGTTTATCCCAGACACACATCTTTGGAGTTTGTATTTTATTGATATAAAAATTTGTATGTAAACCTGAATAATCATATTATATAAAATACATTTATCAAATAATAGAAGTTGAGTAGAGAAGAAAAGTCGCACTTGCATTTTCCATTAAAAAAATGATTTTCTAGCAATTGAAGGTTTCCCATAATATAAAAACAGTTACGAACAAAAACGAAGAAAATGAAACAAAATAGAATTATCCTGTAAGGTACAGAAAATTACACCAAAAATAAGAAACAAACGGATTTACTTACTTACTGAAAAAATTGATGAGTTTATTGTATTGCACAAAAGACACTGTCATCCACTGACGCAAGACCGTTAATCAGTCTCCAAGTTTTTGCCCGACTGACTTTTTAGAACTTTGCAAAAATTTCCTGAACCAGCATAAAAGAGGAATCACTAAACCGATCCGGCCACAGCAAGGTCAGACGAGCGCTACATTTATTATAATTTCATTAATGTCAAAGGGCTTTTGAGCGAAACAGAAGAAAAAGGAACCGCTTTTCAAATTAACCTGCGCAGATTTTTTTTACCTTCAAGTGTGTCACTTAACATCTTATTGACACTATAATGGTAAAAGGTCGAGTCAGATTGTTGTCTTCGTTCGCAAACACGATCAGATCAAAACCGATTTAATTCGCTCTGCTCTGAGGAAAAAGGTCCGATAATGGATGCTTTGTCCTGGACTTGACTTGCTGTCAATTGTTTGGGAATGAATGAACAGCTGTTATATCGATGAGGAAAAGATTAAGAATGAAAATAATTTTATTAGGAAATTGAATGTGATTTTATATATTTAAAATTTTCCTTCTTTTCTTAAGTAGTAAGAAGGTTGAAAGAGTGCTATCGCTCGTAAAAAGTAGAAGTAAGACAAAATGGAAGGCAGAGTGATACATTTTTTGACCCATCGTCAATAACTTTTTTTTATGCTAAAAGAAACTAGATTAGTTTTTGAGAATTAATCTTCATTGAGAAGAAATTAAAAATTTATTTTTTTTAAATTATTTTTTGAAGTACTCCAGGGCTCCCCAAACTGTGGTCCGCGGACCCCTTAGGGGTCCGCCGAGCTTTAGTCGGGAATTCGTGGTGAATCACGAAAAAAAATGCTTTAAAGCTTTAAAATTACTTTTTTGCTTTTGAAAACCAGAGTTTTCCTTTTCAAAGTATGCAGTTGCCTTTTATGCCATACTCAATATTTTTAGACAATTTGCTGCAAGATCATGCGGTCAAACCGTTTTCTGCTCTGACAAAATCGTACTGTCTGTCATCATGTTTATATGAATATTTGATAGACATGTTAATATGAATATTTGATTGACATGTTAATATGGATATTTGATTGACATAACTTCAGGCTAAGCTTTGGAAACTATCTTCCAAGATACTTTTAAGACCTCAATTTCAAGAACTTTACTGGAGACGGTCCCCGAAACTTCACTTCCACAGGAATTCACCGTTGATCGTATGGATTAGTGCTCTTACAACTATAATTTCGAAAATTTTCTGGGGAACAGTTACTGACCTCCACTTTCCTTAATATTATCAGGGTTAGCCTACGTTTGAAATTGTAAATTTTAATTTTTAAAAATATCCGGGAATCTTTCCTTGCACCCTTTCGTTACCCAAATGGCCGATTCCTACGTTTATAACGCTTCCATTTCTAAAAAATTTGTGAAGCGCACGAATATCCCTCTTTGCTAATATAAACAAATTCTAAAAGTGCGTTTGAAAAGCTGTAATTTAGCAAATTGCAAGAAATTATTCATTGAAACTTCAATTAAAAATTAAAAAAAATCCGGCAGATTATCCCCATACCTCATTTAATCTAATTGTTAACAAAAAGATCTTTCAAAAGAGAATTTTTAAAGCAAGGATTGTGAAAAATCGCCTGATGTGCTGTCTTGGACTTATTGCTCCTCCTAATATGTCTAAAAAAAGGTCTACTGGCGCGTTTTTAAGGCTTAAAATTTAAAAACTTTCTGGGCGTGGGTGCCCCCAAAAACTGCTCTAACATCGCCACAAATCGTATAAAATTGCGGTTGTTTTTTTTTTTTTTTTAAGGTACAGTATGCAAAAATTTATGCACTTAAACTTGGTTCATATTACAAATGTAAAAGTGCAGTCTAACTTACAGTCTTTGTTTCAAAGATATATTAGTAAATATGAACTTCTTTTTACTGACAAAAGATAAATTTGAATATTTATGACTGTAAAATTGAGATTACGAGCAAAATGCGCCATAATTTGTTTTTCTACCGCTAAAGTAACCATCAAGAAATCTAGCCCAGGTCTGGTTTAAGTTAAATTTTCAACTTCATTTACTTTGAGGGGAGCGGGGGGGGGCAAACAATGTTTTACATTTGGTTGAGAAAAAATGAATCTCCCACTGGAGGAAAATCCTACATATGCTACTAGTTGATTCATTCAATGTTCAATTCACTACGAACAAAAATTATCTTTGCACTTTTTCTAACAACAGGGGTCCGTTCCGAACTTTGATTCATGAAAGGGGTCCGCTGCATAAAAAGTTTGGGAAGCCCTGAAGTACTCAATAATGCGCAACTATCAGACCATAAGCACGCATTTGTAAAAGAAAAAGATAAAAAAAGGAGTACGAATTTTAAAGCGAAGAACATTGTTTTTGTTGTTGTTGGTAACGTCTTGTGCCAGATAGGTTGACAATTCGGGATTTTCCCAACTGTACCGTCATTTGGTGCGAAGTCCCACTTCCACAGTACACTCATTTCATAATGACTCATTTATAGGTTATTCAATCATTCACACAAAGAAAGAACAAGGACAGGAGAAAAAGATTACATCTATACCCCAGTCGGGATTCGAACCCGGATCCTCCCCATCCGGTCAAAAGACAAGGTGGCCGGCAAAGAACTTTGTAGTTAGTAATAATAAAGCAAAATAGTTCGCTAATGCGTAGTGACTTAAAAATAATATAGAACTAACGAAACTTTGTTCCTTAAAAAAGGGAGAAGGGAAATTTACACAATAGGTGAATAATGAAACATTCAAAATTTCTCTGGTGGTTCCTTTTCTTACATTCTCTCTCTCTCTCTCCCCATTTGTACTTGTTTGTTTCCTTAAATTACACAATTTAGTTTTTCATTAACAAACGTTAAAACAGAATTGTAATAACAAAATAGTATAAGCTCACATACACAGTTTCTGATAAAATTCCTTTTATTGATTTAAAAGTATGTGCTGGCTAATTGATCCTTTCAATCAACTTTATTCAGCCTATTCTTTTATGAAGTTTACCATAACGTAATTCTTTGAAATAGTCATTTATACTCTATTCAAACAAAAGATAGACCGAAATTAAGCAACTTTTGAGCACACTTTGCGACTACAACCTCTAATGTAAACCCCTTTTGGGGACTTTCTTCGCGAAAAGAAAAAAAAGTAAGCTAGTTTTCACCGTCTTCTTGGTGCTGATTTGTTATTGTATTTTCCAAAGATTTGATTTGCGTCACCAAATGATCGATTATTTTATTTACATCTACTCTATATTTCCTGCGAACGGAATACAGCATACAAAACAAAAATTCAAATCACATAAAAACAACCCAAAAACTATTAAATATCACGCAACTGTTTTGTTACATGGTATGAAAAGGTATCCTTAAATATCTTTATCACGGCAAGAAACCTGTAGAAAGGGTTTTTCTTAGCTTGTGATAGCGTGCAATGTTGAGTATGTAAACAGGATAAAGTAAAATTTATAGTTATGTCGACCATTTTTTTTGTCACTGTTTCATTAAGAAGGCTGATGGCCTGAAATCCAAACGGATTTCATCACAACTACGTATATTTCCCTACCTTATGTATTAATACGTAAAGGAAAGTATTAATAAAGTATATTATATAAGTATTAATATGTAGAGGTACTTTTTTTCCTTCCCTGTTTGTCAACCGATTTTCGTCATTTTTTTCTCCTTTTTTTCTCTCGCTATTGTCGAATTTTCGGGTTTTCAGTCAAAACTTTTGAAAACATGATAACTAACGGAAGTATCAATTAAAACTAAGTTCTTAACGGCTTTTTCGAACTTCAGAATTATCAGTTGGGAAGTCCGTAAAAAGGACCCCAAGCAAAGTTATTCACAAAGCGTCGAAGCTTGTATCGCTTGCTTAAATCAACTAGAAAAAAAGTAGACTCGATTATTTTAGAACGTACTTATTTATATCTTATGTATTTTTATTGCACTTACGTCCTTTCCGAAATAATGAATTCACCTATAAGTAATTTTTTAGACAGCGAAACTCGTAATTAGGGATGCACCGATAGGCAAATTGGCCGATTACCGATTACCGATTAATCGGCTGTTGATAATCGGCTGATTAATCGGTTGAGCCGATTAATGACAAGGATGATTGTTTTTCTACTATCAATTTTACCAACACTGTTTTTTCTCTGTTACACAATTTCAAGTGTAGAAATAGTAAGTAATTTATTTCTAAAAGAAGATTTTTTTCCATTTTTCTAGTTTTCATATAACAATTTCAATATTTTATCATATTTTTTAAAACCAATTTTCTTATTATTTTCAATAATATTATTAACACATTGTTAGTTATGCTAATTAGATATAAAAATTCAAAAAAAAAAAAAAAAAAAGCGGAGGGGGAGTCTGTGGCGTACACTCCTATTTAGGAGTACTTTTAATTCAAATTGTTTAATAATTAGTAGCAATTTAATTCAATAATTTTATTCTTTGAAAATTAGAGGTTATCTAAAAGCACTGTGCTAAAGAGAAAACTATCGCCACATGAAAAGTGTTGCAACATTGTCTATGTATATTTATTCAAAGTAGGAGAATTAGTTAAAAAAAATACTTTATATCAACTGTGAGGATTATTATTACTGTTAATAAAATTATTCATCATAGTTTCTTAGTGAAGGTATACTTTAAAGAATAATATTTGAAAAATATTTTTTTGGCCGATTAATCGGCCCTATTTTGCCAATTTTTAATAATCGGCAAAGTGGCCGATTATGGCCGATTAATCGGTACTGCCGATTAATCGGTGCATCTCTACTCGTAATTTTTGAATTTGATTATTTTACATTGTTTACGCGAGCTATGAGGAGCATGAGAGATACATTAAGTTTTAATTTAATTTCTTCAGAAATGATAAATTTTTCTTCCTACCCGATAACTTTACAGCAGTGTTTCAAGCTTACCAATTTCCCCGTACACGTTCGAAAGCTAGAGAGACCTAAAATGACTAGGAAAAAGATAAAAGCGATTTTAAAAGAAAGTGAAAAATCCTTTTTATTTGATATTTTGCTCGAAATAGTTCACGTAAAGCAATTGCTTGATAATAATATGTGTTGCCATTTCTCGCTTGAGGGTAAAGAAGCGAAATTCTTGCTTTCGTTTTCATTATTGAAGCTTTGTAGGTAACCACATTTAAAATATTTTTCTTTTGATTATGTTTGCACGACTTCAGTTCTTACTTTTTTATTATTGATTTTTTTTCGGGGGGGGGGGGGGGGCTCCATTTAAACTAAAGTCATATTCTTTCAAAAAGCACAGTACCGACTAGTACCTGCATTTACTGTAACCGTGAACAAATATCTAGGTAGAACTTATTTTACTTCATCGAGTTTGGTTTGAACCAAGCTTATAAAAATATAAAAACAGCTTAAGATTCATTTCTTAAAACATGTTATTCCTTTTGATAATTTTGAAAAAGTTTTTAGTAAACTAACGTACTCAGTAAAAATCAAATTTATAGTTTAGTGAATTTAATTTTAAAATATTAATGAGATTAAAAAGGTAATGAGCTTAAAAAAAGGAAAAGAAAATCTTGTAGTAAAGTTTTTAAAATTGAGTTTGGAAAATAATCATAAAAGGAACCATTTTCAAAAGTTTCCTCTTTTGCATTCACCAATTTTCATTTATTATACTAGAGACATTTTTGTAACAATTCAGAATATTTAATTATAAATTAAATATTCAGAACAATAAAAAAATCAAATGAATGATTCAATCCGACAGAAGTGTAAATCACTTTCTATCCGTACTTAGCAAATTTACGCATTTTAGTACCCCTCCGCCCTCAAAATTTACTGAATTTAGTATCCTTTCATTTTCCGAAAAATTATTTTTTACTGGAGCTAAATATTTATGTTTTAAACAATATTTTATCCGATACATTGTGTTCCAGTAAGTTTCTTTGATTGTCTTTTAAATCGATAGATTGTTGAAATAGCATTTTAATACCAATTTACGTTTCAGTAAAATGAGTTTTGACAGGAAACATTCATAAAAACATATTTAAATGAATATTTATCACGTGTTAAACAATTTATTTCCATTTTGCATGATATGGAGCGAATTAAATGAAAAAATCAAACGACCTTTTAATGAGTTTTACGTTCATTTGCATGTGTAAAATAACTTATCATAATATTCGGAATGGATTTTTAAAATATAAGACAGTTGAGGAAATGTTCATCTGAACGTCATTGATGCAAACACGTGTTCTTCAAAATTAGGATAAGGAAATGCAAAAACGTTTATCACGGTCACATTGGACATTGATATCCCTTTCGTATTGATGCCAAAGTAAATGTTGATTGAGAACTTAAATTTTAATTTTGGTGGATCACGTGACAGAAAACTGCACAGTTTGTTCAGGTTGCAATTTCATAAGGTTTAAAAACGTGTTATCAGTTTTTGTGACTAACAATAAAGCAGAAATTAACTATCTTTCTAAAGATAATTTTTACAATTAGTAGCAATTAGTTTACGGCTAATTATTTTTGGTAGTGTCAGGATTCGGCGTTATATACAACAAACGAATTTAATTACTTTTCCTCCATATTTTTAAAAATTGCTTGCTCTCAAATCGTCAAATCACGTGATTTAGCTGTCTTTTGATTCCATTTATTACTGTTATTATTATTAATACCTGGGAACCGAGCCCGCTCGGTTAAAAAAAATGGTTTGTAAACTCGTTTTTTTTTTTAAAGTGCGAAGTACTTATTTAGATAAACTTGAAAAGCATTTTTAAGCCTTTGGTTGCAATTACGTGTTTAAAACAGCAGTAATTTGTTTTAAAAAACACAACCTTATTTAATCCATGCTCAACGTAAAATCACACATCGTACATCAACGTAAAATTTCATTTAATTTGGCGCCGAAGTCGCGGGAGGGGTTGATGAGAATGGATGCAGAGTCCACGTTCTCCAGTACGCATTTGGTTCCAGTTGGTTTTGACTTTCACTTTACTTCACACTCCAAGGTTCCCCCCGTACATACCACAACTCGTGGTTCAACCAGGATGGGACCCTGAAGAGCGCTCTGTTCATTTTTGAAGCAGGCCGAGCAAAGCCTTGGCCCAGCATCCCCCTGAGGTATCGTTTCACGTGGAGTATTTTATGACCACGAACATTTTTAACGTCCCCCAGCCACCATTAATGAAGACGGTGGATCTTTGATCTGCTGGGCTCCCTTTATATGATCGGCCGAGACCCTCCGGTCACGAGTCCGACGACTTATCGATCGGACTACCGCGGCCTACACCCAATTCTTACTTTATTTTGATCGATCTCTTTTAAATTTCAAAAACAATAACAATTCTAACGTGTTGTCAAAACTCATTTGCCAAATACCATAAAAATTTAAATTTACGCTGATGTGATCAAATATGAAATCCATTGTTAAAACGTGGTTGCTATGAAACAGTAACAATAAGAGTAATCATAAAGAAAATGGCGAAAGAAAGCTCGTCATACTTCTAATGAAGTCACAAAAAACCAGGTTTTTTTTGTGAAAACTCGCGTTTTAAAAGAAAAAACGCCGATGTAGATGAACTCAAAAACCAAAACTTTATCTAAATACAAAATTTTATCAAAATCGTTAGAGCCGTTTTCGAGATCCGAAATATATATATATATATATATATATATATATATATATACACTGAAGTGACAAAAGTCATGGGATAGCAATATGCAAATTTTCAGATGGCAGTAGCATCGCATAGAACAGGTATAAATGCGCAGTGCTTTTACAGAGCTTTCATTTCTGTTCAAGTTATTCATGTGAAGAGGTTTTAACGTGATGATGACCGCACGACGTGAATTAACAGACTTTGAACGCGGAATGTTAGTTGGAGCTAGACGCATGGGTCATGCCATTTCGGAAATCGTTAGAGAATTCAACATTCCCAGATCCACTGTGTCAAGAGTGTGCCGAGAGTATGAAATTTCAGGCATAACATCCCACCATGGACAGCGCAGTGGTCGACCGCCTGCACTTAAAGATCGAGACCGGCGACGTCTGCAAAGAGTCGTAAATTCTAACAGACAAGCAACACTGCGTCAAATCACCATAGAAATCAATGTGGGACGTACAATGGACGTGTCTGCTGGAACTGTGCGGAGAAATTTGGATTTCTTGGGCTATTCCAGCAGAAGACCGACTCGAGTGCCTTTACTGACAGAACGACATCGCTTGCAGCGACTCTCGTGGGCACGTGAGCATATCGGTTGGTCCCTAGATGAATGGAAAACCGTGGCCTGGTCCGATGAGTCACGATTTCAGCTGGTAAGAGCCGATGGTAGGGTTCGAGTGTGGCGCAGACCCCACGAAGCCATGGACCCAAACTGTCAGCAAGGCACTGTTCAAGCTGGTGGTGGCTCCGTAATGGTGTGGGCTGTTTTTCATGGCATGGACTTGGTCCTCTAGTGCGACTGGACCGAACATTGACTGGAAATGCTTATGTGCAGCTACTTGGAGATCACTTGCAGCCATTCATGGACTTCATGTACCCAAACAACGATGGGATTTTTATGGATGACAATGCGCCATGTCACCGGGCCACAACTGTTCGCAATTGGTTTGAAGAAAATTCTGGACAATTCCAACGAATGATTTGGCCACCTAGATCGCCCGACATGAATCCCATTGAGCATTTATGGGACACCATCGAGAGGTCTGTTCGTGCCCAAAATCCTGCCCCATCAACGCTTTCACAATTATGGACGTCTATCGAGACAGCATGGCTCAATATTCCTGCAGAAGACTTCCAACGACTTGTTGAGTCCATGCCACGTCGAGTTGTTGCACTTCGCCGGGCAAAAGGAGGGCCGACACGATATTAAGAGGTATCCCATGACTTTTGTCACTTCAGTGTATATATATATATATATATATATACTAGTTGACCCGGCAAACGTTGTTTTGCCATATAAATAATTTCCTAGTAATTTCTAGTGTTGACAAAAAATAGCTTACTTATTGTAAGTATGTATGTATGTATATGTATGGTAGAATGTGTATATTGTATGTATGTAAGAATGTGGTATATGCGTGAAATAAGCATGGAGCGCTATGAACGATGCGGGAATATAAAAATAACAAAAGGCAAACATTATTTTTAAGTTATTATAATTTATTCTTTTAAATTTTATATCATTAATTAAACAATTACGACAGTAACACTATTAAACAATATCAATCTCTTAATACTATAGCGTGAATAATATTTTTTGTTAGTCCATCTTTAGCTAACACAAACAAACTGGATGGTTTACCCACTCGAGAGCATACCACGTATAATTGTCCGTGTGAAAAACATGGTGTTCTCAAATCTAAGCCACAAACAGACATCGTTTGACCTTGGGATTTGTTGATAGTCATTGCAAATGCCAATCTAATTGGAAACTGAATACGTTTGAATTGAATTGGCACATCTGTAGGTATAATAGGAATCCGTGGTATGAGTATATTTTCACCTCTGAACTTGCCAGTTAAAACCCTGGCTTCGATCACGTTTTTCATTAATTTTTGAATGACTAATCGCGTACCGTTGCACAGTTCAAATTGCGAAGCAAGATAATTGGAGATCCCACCTTTATTTTTTAAAAATTTGTGTCACTTTAATGGTCGTTCATACCCCCCCCCCCCCTCTAGCAGTGAAAAATAACTTTATACAGCAGATTTTGCCTAATAACTCAACACTCATGGTGTTTGATACATTTTATTTGTTTGTAATGATGTTTTTTGGTCACAACCAATATGAAAATCACAAAAATAGTTACTTTAATTTTTAACATATATTTATCTTCTTCAGAATTTTTGACTTTTAATTTTACCTTGAATTTGACGTAAATGCAAGATATAAAATACATAATTTTATAAATATACAAAAATTAACATAATATAATTGATAGTGTATATAATTTTTGAAAAAATAATATAAGTGCCGCAAATCAAAAACCATTTATTGCCACAATCGATTCAAAGTCCCCAAAAATGGCACAAACGTCCATAAGAAAATTCTACAGCATCGAAGGACCCCATTGCCAATTTTAACAAAGATCCGACCAAAACTGTCATTTTGTACTATAAAAAAACATGGGGTAGATCCCCATGAGGGGATGTACCTGCATAAGGACATTACAATCATTAAAATCATTCAAAAAAAAAAAAAAAAAAAAAAAAAAAAAAAAAAAAAAAAAAAAACATGCAGCTGTTCGAAAAAACCCTTGCGGACCTGGATTCGATCTCATTCCATCAGGAACTTCAACCTGACGCGCCTAACCACTTGACCATCGGGTCGCTCATTGAAGTAAGGATTTACGATAACACATATTGTTTTAGTTCAGTAGATCAGATGTTATGTGCGAACAAAAAAAATTTAGGAGTGGACTACCCCTAACATTTAGGGGGATGAAAAATAGATGTTGGCCGATTCTCATAGATACTGGATAAGCACAAAAAATTTCATCAAAATCGGTCAAGCCGTTTCGGAGGAGTATGGCAACGAAAACTGTGACACGAGAATTTTATATATATATATATATATATATATATATATATATATATATATATATATATATATATATATATATATATATATATATATATATATATATATATATATATATATATATATATATATATATATATATATATATATATATATATATATATATATATATATATATATATATATATATATACTAGTTGACCCGGCAAACGTTGTTTTGCTATATAAATAATTTCCTAGTAATTTCTAGTGTAGACAAAAAATAGCTTACTTATTGTAAGTATGTATGTATGTATGATAGAATGTGTATATTGTATGTATGTAAGAATGTGGTATATGCGTGAAATAAGCATGGAGCGCTGTGAACGATGAAGGAATATAAAAATAACAAAAGGCAAACATTATTTTTAAGTTATTATAATTTATTCCTTAAAATTATATATCATTAATTAAACAATTACGACAATAACACTATTAGACAATATCAATCTCTTAATGCTATAGCGTGAACAATATTTTTTGTTAGTCTATCTTTAGCTAACACAAACAAACTGGATGGTTTACCCACTCGAGAGCATGCCACGTATAATTGTCCGTGTGAAAAACATGGTGTTCTCAAATCTAAGCCACAAACAGACATCGTTTGAGCTTGGGATTTGTTGATAGTCATTGCAAATGCCAATCTAATCGGAAACTGAATACGTTTGAATTGAATTGGCATATCTGTAGGTATAATAGGAATCCGTGGTATGAGTATATTTTCACCTCTGAACTTGCCATTTAAAATCCTAGCTTCGATCACGTTTTTCATTAATTTTTGAATGACTAATCGCGTACCGTTGCACAGCCGGGGCGGGTTCAAATTACGAAGCAAGATAATTGGAGATCAAACCTTTATTTTTTAAAAATTTGTGTCACTTTAATGGTCGTTCATACCCCCCCCCCCCTCGCAGTGAAAAAAAAACTTTACACAGCAGATTTTGCCTAATAACTCAACACTCATGGTGTTTGATACATTTTATTTGTTTGTAATGATGTTTTTTGGTCACAACCAATATGAAAATCACAAAAAATAGTTCCTTTAATTTTTAACATATATTTATCTTCTTCAGAGTTTTTGACTTTTAATTTTACCTTGAATTTGACGTAAATGCAAGGTATAAAATACAGAATTTTATAAAGGTGCAAAAATTAACATAATATAATTGATAGTGTATATAATTTTTGAAAAAATAATATAAGTGCCGCAAATCAAAAACCATTTATTGCCACAATCGATTCAAAGCCCCCAAAAATGGCGCAAACGTCCGTAAGAAAATTCTACAGCATCGAAGGACCCCATTGCCAATTTTAACAAAGATCCGACCAAAACTGTCATTTTGTACTATAAAAAAATATGGAGTAGATCCCCATGAGGGGATGTACCTGCATAAGGACATTACAATCATTAAAATTATTTAAAAAAAAAACCATGCAGCTGTTCGAAAAAATCCTTGCGGGCCTGGATTCGATCTCATTCCATCAGGAACTTCAACCTGACGCGCATAACCACTTGACCATCGGGTCGCTCATTGAAGTTAGGATTTACGACAACACATATTGTTTTAAATAACATGAAATGTTAGTTTTTCGATCATAACTTTTTTTCTAGTGAACAAATATCGTCATATGAGTACATGGTACCTAAGTTACACCATCTCCTATCGATTAAAAAAAAATCGTCCAAATCGGTTCAGTAGATCAGATGTTATGTGCGAACAAAAAAAATTTAGGGGTGGACTACCCCTAACATTTAGGGGGATGAAAAATAGATGTTGGCCGATTCTCATAGATACTGGATAAGCACAAAAAATTTCATCAAAATCGGTCAAGCCGTTTCGGAGGAGTACGGCAACGAAAACTGTGACACGAGAATTTTATATATTAGATATATATATACAAGAATTGCTCGCTTAAATATATTAGATTATTATTATTATTATAACTGTTATTATTAATTATTAAAAATTTCATTTTATTAAGAATTGCCTTCGCCTGTTCTCAAATCGTCAAATCACGTGATTTAGCTGTCATTCCACTTAGTGCTGTTATTATTATCATTATAACTGTTATTATTAATTAGTAGCTATAGTTAGGAAGCTATAGTTATTTTCTTTTTTGGCAAATTATAGATATGTACTGCAAGATTAAAAATAAAATTTAGAGATATAAATAATGTAAGCTTTTCTTTACTGTTTTGTTTTTGTGTCATTGTTAGAAAGTCCAAGTCGTATATTGCGAGACATTGCGAGAACACACAGTTGTGTCCAGAATTCTATTTAATGTTCAATAAGTAAATAAAAAAATAAATAAAAATAAAATAAATAAATTTATTAATTAAAAAAATAAAATGTACTTACTGAAAAAAAATTAATGCAACTCTTGATAAATTATTCCTCGTTTTTAATTATAAAATACGAAATGCATGCTTAACTATATTTAGTTCATATTCTGCACACTTTTCTTGATTGTGATTTTATCGCTATTTTGATAACAGTCTTTTCCAAAACGATTAACGCGATTGTTTTGTCAAGACGATTGGTTCTTCACCGGAGCTCAAAAGGGGCACGTTTTCCGAACGGTTTCTCACTATTTTCTAGAAGACTGGAATAAATTTATAAATACGTGCTATCAATGTTGATGTGATAAAAGGGTTTCTTGAAAGTATTTTGTTGATAAGTCTGCATTATGTTTGTGTAACTCAATTTAGGGGGACATGGAACTTGATCACATGAACTTGATTAGGGAGACTTGGCTTGATCAAAGAATGCAAAAATCTATTTTGTGAAACTACTGTTTAAAGTGGAATTTTAACTTTCAATAACAACTAATCTCACTTATGAGACTAGTCTTATCAAGGGGGGGGGGTGTTGAAGGCTAAGTGTATGCACTAATTACAAATTATAGTAGAAAGCAACAGAAATGCCTTACACTTATCTGGAATAAACACATAAATTTATAAAAACTAAGGGAGAGGCAATTGTCCTCTCCTAAACCCCTTAATGACTTGTTG
>JAXGGA010015215.1:0-29806 GCA_038373865.1 Uloborus plumipes
ACATATATTGTGTATGAAAAAATTAACATTTTATAGACTCATCAGTGACGGACTAGGAGGTAAAAATACTTGGTGCTTCAATACCGCTAATTCTATTCGTGCAACATTAAAGTAACAATGACAAACTTGCCAATGACATTAACACGACTAATTAAATAGCTAATAGTAATAACTAAACTATAAATGCAGACGTTGACTAAACTATAAATACAAATACTGATGTGATGACCAGCAACAAGTTCTGGGCTTAACCGGGCTGGTCCTAGTCCAATTATAGACCCCAATGAAGATCAATGGCCCTCTTAAAACTATCTACTCCCTTGCTCCTTACCGCCTCTTCCGGTAAACTGTTCCAAGTTCCCATTACCTACTAAAATTGTAATTTTTCTGAATTTCCAGGTTAGCTTGAGATTTAAATAGTTCATAACAATGACCCCTTGTCCATGCAAAAATCTGTATTTACATTTAAGTATGCAGGATTTTTTTTTCCCAATTATATTTTTATTGGGTTTGCACCCGTTGACACTCCCCTCCCCCTTCAGTAAAAATTTAAAATGACAGGCCTGAATGCACCGTACATCATTAAATTTTATCATATGACAGAAGGCGCTTATGAAATGGCTGCCTCTTACTATATGGCATAAATTTCAAATCTGTAGCCATTGGTAGTATTTTTTGCTTTCGTAACTGTAGCGGTTATCAACTCGAGTGTTTATTGCTCGCAATCAAATATCATTGCACATAACAAAATAAGTTGACTATTTTGTTATTCCACCTTGTATCTAGAACCATATGGTCCAGAGGGCGCTGTCAAGCTTCACCGACAAGGAAATTTTGGAGAGTATTTTTTCCAAGTTTGGTAAAAAACACAAAAGACGTCACACAGGGCGTTGTTATCTCTGTGATCATAAGGAAGACAGTAAAAATCATTCTTGTTGTCCTTATGGTTGGAAAATATTTGCAACTATCGTTCTCATATCATGTGAACTGGATGAATTAAATAAAATATTGATTTGAAAAAGAAAACTCAATTTTGTGGTTAATTAAGCAAAAATTACTAATTAAATAGGTTGCTTTGCACAGTTTACAGAAAAAAATCGGAAACAAATTCGTAAGCAGAGTTCGGTTTAAGTAGGAAAACATATTTCACTTGAAAAACCTTTCTTCTGGAGCACCCCGAAGGGAGGTCCCCGGACCTCCCTTCGGCAAATTTTCCTTATTCGGGCTGACGATGCGGCAAAATTTAGGGATGCAATATATTTTGATATTTCACTAATGCTCCAAAATGCCACGCCCGAAAATGACTCGTGGTAATTTTTTGTTGAGTACACCGATTGTCATTCGATTAACTTGGCAATTAAAAGGTTAATGGCGCATCATCCAGGAAAATAGCACAAGAGTTACACGGAAAAACATTTTTTATTTAATAGGGAGGAGCAAGGTTTCCGCTACGATCGCATTTTTCACAAAATGCGAAAATACTATCTAAAATTACGAAAATGAAGCAAGGCCATTTTCGCTTTTTTGTTCCAATATAATAAGAACAAAAAAACTGCACGATCCGAGAGAGAAAGCGAGCATGGTGATATCTAACTTAATCTTATTATGAATCGTAGCCAACACATGTATAAAATGCTTTTAAATTCAACAATATATTGTCTTAATGATTAATGGGCATAAAATCCCCCCCAAAAAAATATTAACGATTTTGAAAAAACTCGTGTTCTTTTAATGTGAATTACAATTCTAAATTTTTCACTTTAAATTTAAAAAATGTTACCTACTGTGAATTTATTTCTTTCAAGATGTCGAGGGTGAATGTTGAAGTTAGCTTTCGACAGGAGATGAAATACATATAAAAACAGTTGAAAAGATAGTGAACAGATTCACTATTTATCAACCTTCTGCATTTTGCTAAAGCCTTTTCTCCAATTTTAGCTTTTTCGCTAAGAAATTTTGAAACTCGGCTTAACCCCGGGGAGGAGACGCATTTACAAATCTTGCTGGGGGGGGGGGCACCTCAGTCTATGCACCACCACTGCCCCCATTGTTACTTATCAAAGTTCAAATGTTTTTCAGTCATCTGAAGGAGAGATTGAAAATACCTGTTTTTCATTTGTCCTAAGTGACCCGTCGTCTTTCCGCATAGAGTAACGGCATGAGGTGTGATTTTTCGCTCGGCACATTTCGGAATTTCATTCGGCAAATCGACTCCTCTTGAAAATTTAAGTTCTGGGCCTCTCTTTATTAACATGAAAATAAATAAGACTGCTTCCGGTACGTAATCTCGGTACGACAATGTTCGGACCGTTCACACTAGCGGAACGACCGGACCGATGTCGGCCGAAACTTAAAAGTGAAAATGCCTCGCTTCACTTTCGCACCCAGAAGCAGAAACTTTCTAGCCAGTCTGCGACACTGATTTGGTCAGTTGGAAATAATTGGCAGCATTTTTATTAGTTTTATTTAAGTTTTCCTATAATACGCAAACATTTTACAGGGTGTGTACTCCTTTTTTAAAATTAAAATTGAGTATTTAAGGACTTTTTAACACATTTGCTGCTGATAAGTTGCTCTTTGGCAAAATCTCTCAAAAAACATCTGTTAAACCATACTGATTGAAGTGGAGAAACTTAACCTCCTTAATATTAAGCACTTTTGTCTGAAATTTTTTTTTTTAGGACAGAACCATAAATATTTAAATAATTGATTTAGAAAATTCGATTGATTACTTACATACAACACCAAATTGTGTTCAATGAATTGTAAATATATTTTTTAAAATTGCATATTACATTAATATGTAAACTATAGGAATTCACTACACTAAACTTAATTAGAATGTATTTTTGTCCTCCTATTTGGCAAAAGCTATTGTTTTCAATTGTATATTCATTTGTGTATGAACTTTATTAAACATAAAATCAAATTCAAGTAATAAAAAAAATATTTACTTTGAAAACAAATGAAATAATTATGTGGATAGTTTTTTAAAATTCAGTACTTTCCTAAAAATATGTAACTGCAGTTTAAAAAATGAATTAATAATTGAAATAAAAAGTAAAACAAAGCATTTTAAAATAGTATCAGTTAAAGCAATTTCCACCTTTCAAAATAAATCAGATAATTGCTGGATGTAATTGGATTGAAGTCTCAAACAGGCCGTACGATTTTTGGGGAAGCACAGGCTTGATGTTTCAGAATAAATACGGTTTTAGATATATGTGATGGAGAATACGAAAATTCAAAGCACTCGATATTTATATTAAAATCGCAAAGAACATTCATGTGTTTTTAATATCACAAGATCAAACTATTGTTGTCATGAATTTGCGTAATTTTTTCGATAGTGAGAGGAGTTTCTATTTTTTTTTCTATTTTTTAGTATGAACTTTTTTCATTTTTAAAAGAAGTTATTTTAATTTTAAAAGTTGAATTCTCTTTTAAATTAAAACTGCAAAAGAACAGCGAAAAATTTGGCCGCGAAAAATCGGGAAAAAATAAAACTGAAGAAAAGGCGGATATCCATTGGCATGCTTGATGCAGTCTTTAAAAACAGCCATCATAATAGGAAAAAAAAAGATCACCCACCCCCAAAGGGGAAAAGAGTCATTTTCCTTAATTAACTCTTTTAGTGACCACTACAACTCAAACAAATGTTATTTTTGAAAACACAAATAGTTAACCTAACAGCAAGTCCACGATTCTTTACATTTGCTACAAGCAAGGAGCCAGCCCCCCCCTTACCCTCCTCAACATAAATGTTTTCTGCAGGAGTGGAAGAATCGCAAGTAAACCAATCACAAAATATCTTTCCATTATTTTTCGATTTTCCGCTCAGCTAATCTGACTACCAATTTTTCAGGGATGCATTTTCAAAATGTATGATGAAGGTACGAAACATCGGAAAATTTCTGTTTTTTTTTTTTTTTGAAGATGAAGAGCATCACTCTCTGGCTCACCAAAGACATTTATTTTCTCTCAATTTTCGTTAAGCTGTATTTGATTTTTCCCTCCCTTTCTTTCTTTCTTTATTTCTCTTTCTTTTAAAAATTATCTGCAGAGTGATGAAAAATCACCGACGTACGTCTCACGTCTCGCAATTTCTGCTACTGGGCTTTCGCATTTTGAGAAAAATGTGACGGCGACCGAAGCCCCGATTAGAATTCGAGCGATGTCATTTTACCGACATGGGACTGAACATTTATTTAGTCCAAATGGATATTTTGTTGCACTGGCTCTCCCCGTGATGAGATTCGACTGTATGTTTAACATCCATGTTTAACATCTATAACATGTTTAACATCCTGCCCTGTGTCTATTTTCAGGAGGGAAATGAATTTCTTCAAGGAGAAGACGAGTGTCACCGCCTCTCCCGGTAAGATTCCTTTTTGTGTCTGTGGACGGTACTCGTCTCTTCACTACTCCAGAAATAAAATGCATATACGCCGGCCGATTATCCGGTTATGTTCGGGACTCTCGCCATCGCGGATGACTGAATTTCCCGGTTTTCCGGATCGCCGAGAAGCGGCGTTTGCCCATTGTTAAACCTGTTAACTGGGTATGACGAAATATTTCGTCATACATAAAAGCCTACAGCAATGGGCGTGACGAAATTTTTCGTCATGGGAATTAATCGTAATATATTGAACGCATCACGTTCTACGTTGTTCTTATCTATTAAATCTTAGAGTGGTTATGCCATCATATTGTCGATGCGTCATGAATTTTCATGTTCTTTTAATCTGTAACTTGAGCGATATTAACGGGAAAACGGGAGCTGCATGATCTATACTTAGAGCTGCCACAATTTGGATTCATTTTAGTTTGCATTTCAGTATCTTACATGTTAGTAACTTTCTGATTTGAATATTCTTATTATGAATTTCAGTGTTTTATATATTTTTATTATTGAGGTGTATTATTTACATACTGAGGTGTGATTTATTATTTGAGGTGTGATATTACTTATCGCTGCGAAAAAAAAATCCCCATTGTGAAACGAGTTGAGCAATAGCTAATTCCCCGGTTAACAGGTTAAAGAGCCCAAATGACTATGATAAAAGTAAAGTATCTTAAAATGAGTGGAATACGATTCAGAAATGCTCGTAAATATCGAAATACTAAAAAATACCACCGAAGAAATAATTTAAAAACAAAAAAATTTGGTTATTCACAATTCATAAGTTCCTCACATTAAAAAAAAGAGAAGGCCGGGGCGGGGAGAGCTACACATTTCGATAATGTTTTAAAAAGAAAGAAAATTAAGGAAAGAGCAAAAACAAATTTTTAAACATAAATATGCGATTTTTATACTGGTGTATTAAATAAATTCGTTACTATGAACGTGTTTTTTTTTCCTTTTCATTTTTTAAAGAGATTTCGTTTTTGCGATTTAGGTAGTATTGTTGCTTTTGCACAGGGCCTGATTACTGAATAGGCCAACTAGGCCGCGGCCTAGTTCAGGGGCCCCCAAATGGCTAAAATTGCTGTAGTCAATGCTTAAATTTGTTTTATCCAATGCCTAAAATTGTAAAGCCTCAGTACAGTGGGCCCCAAAAAAGTATTTGGCCTAGGGCCCGTATCTTAATCAGGTCCTGCTTTTGCATTGCATTTCTTCAATAGAAATGTGCTAACAAAGTGCCAAAAATGCATATTTTAAAAAATGGCGGGAAAATCGGCAAAATTTCCCGGTGATTTGGTTTCCGGATAAACGGTTCTGTACCGTATATCTTTAGTAATGTTGGAAGAAAGGATAAGAAAATTTAGCAGCTCTCCTTCCTAAAAAACCATTTTAAAAATATCTTTGAAGACGTCAGACGGGTGACAGGGGAGGAGCGAAGTCTCTACCGAAATTAGTCGGTTCCAAATGCCCGAGACGCCATTTTAGGCTATTGACCGAATGACTGCATCAGCCGGCATGCCAGAAAAGAAGAGGTCGACCGGGGTTTAAGCTGAGTTTCAAAGTTTTTTAGCAAAAAAGCTAAAATTGGAGAAAAGGCTTTAGCAAAATGCTAAAGTAGTGAATCTGTTTACTTCTTTCTAACTGCCTCTATGTATTTGTTGAAAGCTAAATTCAAAATTAAAGCTTGACATCTCGAAAGAAATAAATTCTTAGTAGGTAACTTTTTTTTGAATTTAAAGTGAAAAATTTAGAATTGTAATTCACATTAAAATAGCATAAGTTTTTTAAAATCATTAATAATGCTTTTATTGGGGGGATTTTTTGCCCGTTAAGGTAATATATTGTTGAATTTAATAGATTAAGATATCAGCATCAGCAAGCTCGCTTTCTCTCTCAGATTGTGCATTGATTTTTATTCTTGATAACTTGGAGCAAAAAAGCGAAAATGGCCTCGCTTCATTTTCCTAATTTAGATTTTCCTGCGAAATTCAAATTTTCCGGCATGCAGCATAATTCTAGGTTCGTTTCGCAACGTAGCAAAAGTAAATTCCTCCCATCAGTTTCAACCATCAAGCAAACCACCGCAAGGAAAAACTGATAAATGACGGAAGTAATATCCTTTTCTAAGACAAGCCAGTAAATTTCAGGTACAGTACAGAACCTTTTATCCGGGAACCAAAATACCGGGAAACCAGAAAACCGGCAACATTTTGTCGATTTTTCCGCCACTTTTTAAAATACGCATTTTCGGCAATTTCTAAAAAATGAAGAGCTTTTTTTTTCTTTTGAAATACCTAAATGAATATGAACGGTTTCTTCATAAATACCATATAAGTGGCACATAGCTCTCAGAAATGTTTAATATTGTAATATCTATAAGCACTTCTGGATCGTTTTCTCTTCAGATTTTAAGATGCATTACTATTTGTTATTGTAACTTGGGTTTTATAAACAATTGGCAAATATTGCTTCGTAGCGATTCAGAAAACCTGGAAATTCAGTTATCCGGGATAGCTGTGGTCCGAACATCCCGGATAATTGGTTCTCTACTGTATCCGCGAAGAAAAAAATTACGTTATCTTGCTGTTGTTCAGAATATTTTTATAAAATTAAACCATTTATTAATAGTAATAAAATGATATGTACCGGCCTGCTAAGTACAGAAGCGGTATCTGCAGCCGTGCTCAAAGTGAAACATCGCTCTTTAAAATGTATTGCCTCCATGTGTTTCATTTAAATGCCACTTTTTCAGAAATTTTATTTTCCTACTTCCTGTTCACTGTTGAAGAGCGAAAAAATGCGAGGTCGCTGTCACTTGAACTTTAAAAATTATTTTAAGAAAAAGTAGGGGAATGTGGGGCAAAGTGAAATAGCGGGGCGAAGTGAAATGGTAAAGCCGTGCCAACTGTTTGGCAATAGTTTTACTACGTTCCTATACATATAGTTAGTCCCTGTCAAAAAACAAGCGGCTCTAAAGATCAACAATAAAAATTGTACAAGTCATTTTCAAAATTTGACACCTTTGTTGCAGCGTTGGGTTTTTGACATCAAAAACCAGTTTTTCACATGACATGTCGAAAACCCGTCAAAAACCTGTCTAAAACTCAAACACAGTGGTTATTGAGATTTTTTATAAACATATAAGATTTTTCATCCTGAAAAATATTAAATAAAAATGTATGCATCTTATCAATCAAGTTTAATACACATTAAATTAATAAATTTAATGAAAATTATTTCGCATTCTTTTAAACTAACTTGTTTTGCCGTGAAAAAAGTTAAATATTAAAACTTAAATCCAGCTTTTAAAATGTTTATATAACTATCAATTAGTTATCTTATCTATCAAGTTTAATAAAAATTAAATTAATAAATTTAATGAAAATGAATTCACATTTCTTTCAAATTAACTTGTTATGGAGTGAAAAGAAATTACAAATATTGAACTTAAATCCAGTTTGTAAAGAAGTTTTGTTTAAATGTTTAAAAACTATCATTTAGTTATCTTATCAGTCAAGTTTAATAAAAATTTAATTAATAAATTTAATGAAAATTAATTCTCATTCTTTTAAATCAACTTGTTATGTCATGAAAAAAGTTAAAAGTTTTTTAAGTTAAATCCAGTTTTTAAAGTAGTTTTGTTTAAATGTTTTAATAACTATTAATTAGCTATTTTATTAATCTAAAAATCTTTACATCAGAATTGAAACTGATTTTTTTTTTCTTTTGAGTAAAAGCAAAACTAAATAAATTAGTACTCAGTGTACAAATCTGCTAAATATTTTTGATCAAACTATTTTATTTATTTATTTATTAGTTATTGTTGTTACTTTTGTAATCAACTTTATCTGAGAATTACTATAAATGTTCTGTACTGGAAAATAAGCTTATTGTTTCATTAGTATTACTGTGGTTTCTTTAAAAAAACTCATAACAAAAAAAACAATACAAACTTTACTCATTTTTCAGCACTTAATTAATGTACCCACTTCATTTTTAAAATAAAAAAACCTGTTACAGTAATTTCTCGAAGCAATAAAGCCATATTCAAAAGCCATATGTTTGATTTTTTAAAATACTAGTTACCATTATTTACACCCGAGCCCTTCAATTATGATTAGGATTGCTTATTACACTTTATTTTAATAACCTAAAACTCCAAAAGTTTACTTCAGTGTCTGAAATCAGAAATTGTAAAATTCATTTGAAAATGTATTTTGATTATCAATATCAAATTTAAACATGTTTTGGACAAAAATTTAGGTTTTTGACAATTGTGTCAAAAACTATGTCAAAAAGGGTTTTTTGACATGACGGTAAAAACCACGGTTAAAACTGGATAAAACCTCCGACTGTCAAAAACTTGCCAACCCTGCTTTGTTGTAATATTCGTGGTTTTTCAAAAAATATTTCTTGCTATTATTAAATGATGAACTTTCTGTAATTATCATTTACAACTATTAATTGAGATCTACTGATGTCCATTGGGGTCCTCATTTAGTTTATATTAGGCATTTTTTGATTTTAAATGTTCAATGTAATTAGTCAAGTGCACGTGGAGCAAAGTCAAATAACTCATATGTTTGCTTATCTATTTATTTACTAAACCACGCACGTATTTCTTCAGTTATTAATTTCTTCACATTATTTCAGTTATTGATTCACTTATTTATTCATTCATTCTTTTATTTTGTTATTCATTCTCTATTTCATTCACGCATTTCCTTTTCTCGTTGAATTATTAATTCATTTATTTACTTATTTTCTTATTCGTTCATTTTTTCGTTTATTTATGCATTCCTTTAATAGAAATTACTGTAACTCATCCAATAGAAAATGTTTCATTACAAAAATATTGTTTTTTTTTTTTCACTTTGCCCCATGATTATTTAAGTGGACAGTTTCTACCTTTTTTTGAAAGTGCAAAATAACTGCCAGAAATGAAAAATAATATTTCAACGCAAGTTGTCGTACAAAATACATTATTCAATCCTTATGAACAATAATTTTCAGAATAAATTTCCGATGCGTTCATTTTGAAATAGGCCAGCCATCTCCACTATTTTACTTTTCCCCACATGTTGTATTTAAAAATGTTTTCCCCGCTGATGTTCATGTGTGTTAATCTATCATATAAAAACAAAATGGAGAACTTCCCCGGTGATTTATCTGTCCGTCACTTACCCGCTTTTATTAATTTCACATGTGGGTTTGTTTTTCTGCATGTCTCTGAATACAAGATAAAATTCAGGTTCTTTGCAAATAAAAACGTAATGTATTTAATTTAATACTATAATTCATACTAAAAGCCCTAACTATATTACGTACTGATGTATTATAAAAGTATCTAAAAGCGTATTTTTTAGTTTTTTAAAACTAATTTAAGGATTATTTGTTTTTGATATGTATTTAATTATTGCTCTGCAGAGACACAGAATGCGGTGATCATGGGGCGCAAGACTTGGTTCTCCATTCCCGAGAAATTCCGTCCGCTCTCCGGGAGGATGAACGTCGTCCTATCCACGACCCACAAGTAAGGCAGCGTGCCGAGGTCGGGCTCCTCGGCACTCTCCGTTTTTGTCATTTTCGACCCATTGATGCCCAGCGTCCCTTTTTACGGACGGTCCAAAAAGTGCATCTGAATAAACCAAAAATGAACATTTCAACCGAATAATAGTGTTCAATGATTACTTTGGTGTTGTTTCAATTCATTACACAGGTCTGCGATGAAAAAATTGTAGCATATTTAACTATTGGTTTCAACAGTATTTTATGTGCTGATTACGGAAAAAATAGTGAAAAAATTCCATCACCCTCAGATAAATCACAAATTTTGCATGAAATTTGCTTATTTTTAGGGTTTTCAGGTTCAATATGCGCAAGATTTTTCAATATTATAGCCTATATAAGTGTTGAATTTAGTTTGAATAATAGAGATTACGTAGTGAACATGTTATCAAACAATGTGTTACTTGCAAAAAAAATTTTATTTATTTATTTAAATAAGACAATAAATCTAAACTGGGAAAATCCATTTCCTCCTTAAACAAGACCAGTATCAATCAATTTGCACCCTCCCCATTCTTATTACTGGTCACTAGGCGTCATTATGAAGAATGTAGGGAGCCGTGACCTTGATTGAAATCAGTGACGGAGCTATAGCCAGTGTGGTATACAGATCTAACAGTTTTGTGCTCTTGAGGATAAGTGTACTAGAGGATAAGTCAACTCTCCTAACTGTTTCTGTTATATTAGTGTTTTATATGTACAAATAAATTGCATTGCTTATAAAACTAATGCTTTATTCGTAACAAAACTAATTTAGTTCCAAGTCCAAATTTGAAATATCGGTAGTTAGAGTCACGCATTGTTGCCAATACGTACAAACAAAACATCTTATAGCCAGACCAAGGCAATACATTACAATTAGTGGGTCTTAACGGTCAAGAAGCAACAAAGGAACATTTCTAATTTTGTTAAGAAGGTGTACTTTGCACAATTTGGTGTTAAACTAGGGGACCAAGATAAATCTTGGGCTCCCCGTATAGTGTGTTGATAAGAACTGAGACAATTGTTTCAAGGTAAGAAGAAATCCCTTCGTTTTGGATTACCCATGATTTGGGGAGAGCCTGAAAATCACAGTGATGACTGGAATTTTCTTTCTTTAGTGCAAGGTTTCAATTTGAAAATCAGAAAAAAAAAATTCATACCCAACCAACATACGTTTGGCTATTCACCCTGTTCCTCATGGACTTGACTAGCCTAATTCCTTCTCAAAGACTTATAATAACTTTGCAACACATGTACATCACTTTTATGCTCTTTTTAGCTAGGTTTGATTATTTTTCTGATTTTACTTTATGTTGAAATAAAAAAAAAATAATTAAAATTATCCGTTTTTTTGTACTTTTTTCAAGAACTTCAACTTTATTTTGTAGGTAAGCCTTACGTGATAGAAAAAAAACCAATGCCATTTTTGAAATCGGCGCAAAAAAGTACGTAAGATCAGTTGACTAAATCAAAACAATTTTTAAAAAGTTCATTTTTGCAGACCTGTGTTATGAGCATACAACCGTTGTAAAGTGTGTGCTGTAGCATTTTTTGTGATCTTTATCAAGGATTACATCGTTCACAATCTCAAAAACAAGAAGCTGAGTTTTTAAAATGATTCCCAGCTTCCCAGTTTATGGTAATTGCTGCTTTTATTTCTTCTTATAAAATGTCTTTTTAAATATTAAATCGTGGGCAGAAAAAAAGTTTATTAAAAAAAGTATGTACCCTCTGGTGCCTAGCGTCCCTTTTTAAGGACGATTTTTCTTTTTTTAATAAAAGAAATATTTTTTACATGATATTTTTTTAATTATATTTCCTGTCTATTAACACTATTTGTAACCAGTACACAAAATATCTTTGGGGAAAAAATGTCAGGCATTAATGGGTTAATCGGAAAATTTCTGTAAGGAACACCATGAGGTTTACGTGTTAAAAAGTTAAATGGGGGGGAGGGGCTTTCCGGATGCGGCATTCATGGTAGACTTCTTTTCGATCAAAACTACACCTGAATTTCACACTATTTTTTTTTTTTAAATACTTGGAGATCAAAATAAGCAATAATTATTCTAATTTAAAAATTCAGTTCCAATATCAATTTGAAATGTAATATCAATAACAAAACTTCAACACTACAATGCTGTTTCTAAATTTTTGGAGTAAGAATATTTTTAGGAGGTCATGGCGACCTCTTTTCGGGACTCCCCTGCTTCTATGAAACCTAAAGCAAAAATAGGTGCACAAGCCCGATTCCAAACACCCTTCAGAAATTTTAGAGCTTTTGCCGTTTTCCGAGCGATGTCTGAATCGGACTTTTTCCTCCCTCAGATCCCTGGAGGGTGCGGACTGCGTGGCGGATTCTTTCGAGAAGGCCCTGGATTGGCTGCAGTCCCCGCCAATCAGAGAGAAGCTGGACAAGATCTTCGTCATCGGCGGAGAAGCCATTTACAAGGTTAGCAGACTGTAACCGCATTTGTATAACATACTAGCTTATTACCCGGCGTTGCCCGGGTGCTCTTTAATGCAACATATCCAATTATAATTGTTTTTAACTTATTTCATGCTAAAATGAAGTAGATGACCTTAAATTGATAATTCATCGTCATCTTTGTTGGTAAATACGCATATTTAAATGTGTTGAATTTTATCCGCTTGTATGCTTAAAGGCTTATCTCTATCATTATCTATTCAAAATTGAAAGAAAACGGCCATTTTGAGACAAAAAATTTGAACTTTGAGCTTCTTGGATTTTTTTAACATTTCAAAACCCCGCCTATGTGAATGCTAGTACATCCAGGAACCTCTGTGCTGAGTTTGATGAAAATTCGACGAAAACTGTGGATTTGTATAAGGAACAAACATACAAACAACTGTATACACATACATCCATTTATCTATATATATAGATTCCATGTTGCATTTAAATTTGAAATGTTTGTTATGTGACTTAATAAATATTACCGTATTTTCGGGGAGGTAAGCCGTGTACGCCGCACTTTATAAAACTCAGGAGGAAAAGAAAAATTGATTCGTCAGATACGCCGCATCGGCAGCATAAAACTTTGCTAAAATTTTAATCTGCGAGAACCTATGCTGTATATTTATTTGACATCTCAAAAATAGACTACAATTAGGGACGTAGCTATGTATGCACGTGAGGATTTCTATGTCCCCCCCCCTCAGAGGAAATAATGACTGCGCCAGTGACAGTTATAAAAAAAAAGTTATATCATTGATTAATTATTACGAGATCTATCACGTAGGATAGAGGTTTCTATTGCTAATAGTCTATAGAAATAGATTTATATTGCAGAAAAATCAACAAAGCTTTAATCCAGCGCACTGTTAATAAGAATGACGGATGGTTCTAAAAATTTTCTCAAACGTAAGTTTTTTCGACTACAGCTCTCCTTTTAGAAAAAATGAGCCTACCTCACCATCGTACCCTAATTTTCAATAAGTCCTGATATCTTTGAAATAGACCAAAAAAAGAGATGCTGATACGTACACACGTAAGGATTCCTGTAACCAAACCCCGAGTTGAAAGCCTGGCCACGCCGGTGCGATAAACAAATGAAAATGAAATATTATTTCCAAACTGTGACTTGTCTTACTGTAAGTTTAAATGTAAATGATTCACATTGCGTCTGCTATATTTGTTTTTAAATGTGGCCCCTCCACGCCTGTAAATTTCTGCCACAAATTCAAGTTTTCTAAAGTTGAGCGGCCTATGTGTGTATACAAATTACAAACATACATGTGATTCTTCAGCCAATTTGATGGGCAAAACAGTTCCGTGCCTTCTGCCTTGAAAAAATTTTCATCTGTTCTAAATTTTTGTATTCCGTTTAAAATTTCCACGATCTCCAGACGAAGATCACGGTAGGCGACGGAAATCTACCTGGCTTTAAAAGGGAGCATTCTTCGCTTGCTTGGTTTTGGTTAGAAATCTCAATTTGAAAAAAAATAAATAAAATACAACAGTTAGAGAAATCAAAATATGATAAAAGTTAAAAATAAAAAAATTATAATAAAATTTTTCACTAACTGCATTTAATAGCACTTTTGCCCGTCGAACCTGCCAGTCGCAACATGTCGAATATTTTCGAGCACATTGTTTTGTGTGTACAAAGCGTGAATTTGGTCTGAATTCCCGCAGATTGCCATGGACTCGGACTACAGGCAGCGGATCTACCTGACTCGGATCCACAGGCACTTTGACTGTGACGCCTTTTTTCCCGCAGTCGACGACCAAAAGTATCAACTGGCGAGGTGAGTCCCTCCAAATTAGATTATTCATCATTTTTGAGTCCTTTCTCGTATTCACTTCCAAAAGTAACTTTTCAAGGTTAAAAAGCAGGGTTGGCAAGGGTTTGGACAGAACGGTAAAAACCACGGTTTAAACCGTCCTGTCCAAAACTGTCCAAAACTACATTTTTAGTTTAATTTTACATTTTGGACATATATCAAAAGTGCAAAATTATACTTGAAATTAAGACTTAATTTATTTAATGTGTTTTTGTTTTTTTAATTTGAAACAATACGTCTTTTCGAGTTTATCAGATACCACTATTTACGCCCGAGCCCTTCATATATATATTGTTGGAAACAAAATACACAGTATAAAAAACAAAAATTAAAAATACAAAAATTTTCTTGAGAAGTGAAAAACATTTTATCATCAGTTTATTTATCTTCAATCTAAGGTTAAAAAAAATTATTTGAACATCACTGAAAACATTATTGTAAAGAAACCACAAAAGACTTCAGTTTTACACATTTTGAGTTACAAATGGAGCTGAAATTATCTGCTTCAAGAGTGTTTTTTTGACTCTACTACCAATTCCTATTTTATGAAAATTTTATGCAGTGGAGTTATGAGTAAATAGTTCATTTTTTTAAACATATATTAAAATTAATTACAACTAATTAACACTAAGAAACTAATATGTATGCATTATCAATATTATAGCTAATAGAAGTTAGTCGGATTAAAACCCTTTTGCCATGCTTTAGACAGTTTAAGACACTTTTAGACAATTTAAGACACTTTTGGACAGTTTAAGACACTTTTGGACAGTAAAACCCATCTGTCCTGTCCAAAACCAGTTTTGGACGTCCAAAACCCCAACCCTGTTAAAAAATAATGATCGAGTGGAAAAAGATTTTTTACTCTGTGGGTAAAGTAATTTCACCAAATTAAAAGCTGAAAGTTCCAAAAATCAGACTTTAAGTTTCAAAGTTAAAATTAATATTGATTAACTGCAGAAATACCTTTTCAAAGCATCCAGTTGGGTTGTACAGAAATAATATAAAACAATTGAAATATATTTCTCTAAAATTAATGCAAAAAATATCAAATAACATCCGAAACAACTCGCCGAAGAATGTTTGTTTACATTTTAGGCGAAGTCGTTGCCATGACAACAGCTGCCTGACGGCTACATTTTCAAAACAACGCTCAACGAAAATTATCATATCTTCCGTTCTAATTAAGATAGAAGCAAGATTCAAACGTCATTTTAAGGAGGAGAAAACAGAGAATTTTTTGAAATTAAAAAAAAAAAAATGCAAAATTTGACAATTTTTATGTTCCAGACCCCTTTAAGTATTTTTTTTTAATTTTCTTTTTTAGATTGGTAGATTAGTCATGTTTTTTGTGATTTTTTTAAATATATTTGTTAGATTGGTATGATTTGGCCCGTGCATACAACATTTAATCATTTCACATGTTATTGCTATTAACAGAAAGAAAAAAGTGTTTTCCCAATCATTGTTCAATGTGACTGAAGCGAAGGTCTGTTGCTCTGAATGAAGCATTGTTTTCCTTTTTTTCTTCTGTTCCAGCGAACAGGATGTCCCGGAAGGGCTGCAGGAAGAGAATGGGGTGACTTACAACCACCAAGTGTACGTCTCTAGAGAGAGCTGAAAGGGCGCCTCTGTCCTCACCCCAACCGAAAGAGGCGACAATGCCCCATTGTGTGTTCGGGAGAAGTGGTTTCGCGTATTCATGATCTGCTCTTCCCATTGTTTTATTGACGTGTTGATGGGTCGAAACATTTTACCTACTTTTAAATTTTAATCGTACTTTTTAGTAGAAGAATTCTTTAGTGCGGACGTGAGTTTTCCGCACATAGTTGCACTCTATGCCCAAAATTAAAATTTCTGGCTTTAATTGTGATATACTTGAATTGAATGTGGGGAACCATAATGTAAGTATCACAATATGTAGTATCAACTTTCTGAGAGTTTTGCGCTAGAAAAAAACTTAATCGTGTTTGTTGCGGGTGCGACCGTGCGCAGTCACGCCCGTTACATGCACAAATCACTGTTTTTAATCACTCAAACCCTGCAGATTGTGAGGAACCATTTTGAATGTATCATAATAAGAAGTATCAACTTTATGAAAGAAAATTTTGTGCTTGAAAAAAAATGATTCGTGTTTGTTGTGGGTGTGACCGTGCACGGTCACGCCCGTAACATACACAAATCATTGCTTTTGAAATACAAGAGAACTTTTTAGAAAGTTTTTAAATCATATTATAATACATGATGGTTCCTTACATTCTGTAGGGTGTGATGAATTAAAAACAATGATTTGTACTTGTTGCGAGCATGACTGTATACAGTCACGTCTGAAAATCTTACTAGCCATTGTTTTTTAAACATAAGAAAACCTTTTAGATAGTTAACACTTCATGTCATGATACATACATAATGTTTCTTTACATCCGAATTCATAACAATGAAAAGCTTACGTTTTTAACTCTTGGAATAGTGCAAATATATGTGTGGAAAATGTCACTTAAAATGATTGAATGAATAATGTGTTAATGGATCATTTTTAGAAAATGTTGCCACGACAACATTGGTATTTTAAAAACTATACCTTTTCTTCTACACCTTTTTAGCTGATTTCTTTTTTTTTTAATTCATAACATTCAGTGAAATATATTGATGAATTCATTTCAGAGCATTTTTTAACATAGGGACTAGGCGACACTAATGTCGCCTAGTGAAGAAAATTTGTCGCCTAGAAAATGCAAAACAGAGTCACTGGGCGACATTGTAAAATCCAACATTTGGTCACTCCATGTTTTCGTAAACGGAATTCTTTCTTTCTCTTTTTTCCCCTTCCAAAAAGCCTCCACCGCTTCTCCAAATTGCATTCTTTTATAATGCCGGATAAGTATTTGCTCTATTCGTGATTATCTATAGTGGTTCTTTTTTACATATAGTACAGTGTTTTATTAATTTATTTATATTTTTCACAATTCTTTGCACAGGTTTTTTTTTTGTACTTCTTGCAAAAGACTACAAGAAAAGAGTAACACATGTACATTCCTTTAACAAATATTGGGTAAAATTATTGGGTAATTTTGTTATGAATTTGGGTTTTACAAATGTTGGGTAAAATTTTCTTTTTTTTTTTTTGAAATATTATTTAAAATATTAAAAATAAATGTTTTTTTTTGCAAAATTTTTTATCGATTTTGTGTCCCCCCCCCCCCCCCACACACACAGACACATTTAATCACAGACAACCGCTTCGTGTCGCCCAGTGAAAAATCCTTAAAAAATGCTCTGATTCATTTATGTGGGTGTGATGTTTTTAAATATATTTGCACTTTAATTTGAGAATTTTTACAATTTTGCTTTCAATTTTTTAAGGTATTTATACATACAAAACCATTATTTGTTATAATTTAACGTGCTAGCATTGTTAAAATAAAAATTCTAATTTTTTTTAGTGTTGCAGGTGTGACATGGTCCCAACATGCAACAAATTATTGTTTTGAGTGCCAACAATTTCCTTCGCAAACTAATACTTTGCAGTAGCGTAAACATAATCATCCACCATGGGTGGTGTGAAAAAGAACCATGTTCGCCCTTTTATAACCATTATTTAAGAACCTATTTTTTTAAAAATTTTAATATTTACTGTAACATTCCATGTTTATTATCTTTGAATTTTGAATGCACAAAATGATTCAAACTTGGTCTGCTTTTACCTTTGTTTAGTCTTGTAATGTTTTTGATCCCAAATATCTGAATATTTTGTAGTTTTTTCCATTTAGGCTTAATGTTTAAATCACCATCATTTCCTGTAGAACTAAAACTAGCCAACACATATTTTATCCCCAATGACTTCACAGCCAAAAAAAAAGTAAAAATTGGGCATAAAGTATTTGAAAACATTTTGCGGCTGAACCCCCCCCCCCCCCCCATTTGTTTTTTATTCTTCTATGGTCGAAAACCAGTTTTTTAATTAAACCTTTGCAAAAAATTTTGAAACTGTTTGAAAAAACAGAATTAATAGTAAATTCAAATATTGTATTGCTTTTTGTGTATTTTAAACGTTTTTAACTAGTTTCTGCTGTAATATTTTTGCTTTTACTTAAAAGATGGGAAAACAAATGGCACACACATCAAAATGTGTGAAAAAGCTTGCCCCAGAAAAGGCATTTAATATAGTTTCTCAAAACAAAGGGAATATTTCAAAACAACATTTGAAAATGTATAAAACAATCCCGAATTGAAGCCAATAAGATTTTTATTGCAAGGAAAATGAAGATTGAAAAAACAATCTTTTATTTGTATCTGCTACCTATTTTTTGAAAAATTCAGTGGCGTGATTTGCTTTAAAGAACCTGTTGTATGAGAATTTGGATAGATGTGATACGTGTTTATACTATTTAAATAGTTCAGAATTTTCTTGCCTTTAAGTTGCTTTTTTATATTGTACATGATTCTGATAAATTTTCACCTCAAGTACATGTCTTGAAATATTTTTTTAAACTGAGAAAGCAATAAATATTTTTAAAAAAATCAAGCCTATGTGTGATGTTGAGCAAAATAATAGATAGCCTTCATGACTGGATACTTGGATTAAAACTTGTGGGGTGCAAATGAAAAAAGAACACATTTATAAACAAAACTTTATTGGACGCTCGGAAAAAAAGCTGAAGCGAGCAACATGCATTCGGTTACTTCAAAGAGAAATCATCTCCTAATAAAACACATCATCAGTATAAAAATGGTAGAAAAATACAGTTCAACGCAAATCTCAAAGTAGAAAATTAAAACATTGATTTCAAATTGCCGCATTTTTAACGTCACAACAGAAAGATTTACGAACAACTCTAGATTGCCCGACACGGACACACTGTCGTCGATTTTCGAGAAAAGACTAGAAGTGGAGACTCGCTTAATGAATTGTTTCGCATCGACAAAAACGGTTTTTGGTATTTTTCTGCCACTGATTCATCGCTGGCTCATTTCCAAGTTTTTAAAAAAGAGAAATAGAGTTTGTCTCGCACATATGTTGGTTCCCCTTTTTAATATGCTTTTATTAGTTTTACCTGTGGGTTTGTATGTAACTCTAAATAAAAAGATAAAATTCACATTCTTTTCAAATATTAAAGTAATATATTTAATGCTAATGTTAATACTAAAGGCCAAACTATATTATAAGTGCACGTAAACTTGGCGGATATTCGACAGTTTCGAAAATTAGAGGGACATTAGTTCAGAGTATCATGAAATTTAGTTCTGAGCTGTTCATATAGAAATTTTTCTTTCGACCCAGGTAGTACGACAGTTGAACCACAGATTTCTTCTCCATTGAAAAGAGAAGGTATAAACTGTCGTACCAGAAGTATGAAACCTCGAAAAAATCCCCGGCTCCAAAGGGTTCGAGCGAAAATCTCGACCCTGTCCTCTAAACTAGACGAGACTTATGGTACAACATGTGTACCGCTCGGTTCCTAAAGGTTAATCTTTGGTATTAATTAGGGATGCACCGATAAGCAAATTGGCCGATTACCGATTAATCGGCAGTTGATAATCGACCGATTATTCGGTCAAGCCGATTAATGATTAAAATGGTTGTTTTCAGTGCTACCAATTTCACCATTACAGTTTTTTCTTCGTTTTTTTTTACAATTCTAAGTTTTGAAATAGTTCCTAATATTTTCTTCCCTTTTCCTAATTTTCCTAAAATAATTTCAAAATTTTATCAAATTTCTCTGAACTAATTTTCATATTCTTGTCAATAATATTGCATTAACACATTGCTAATTATGTAAACTAGACATGAAAATTCAAAAAAAAAAAAAAAAAAGGAGGGGAGTCTGTGTGATTAGCAATTTTGAAGTTCTTTCAGTTTCACTTTTTTAATTATTAGTAGCTATGTAGTTCAAGACTTTTATTCTTTGTGAAAATTGAAGATTATCTAAAAGCAATTAGAAAAGTATCGACGCATGAAAAATGTTGCTACATTAACTAGTATGTGTATTTTTATTCAAAATAGGAGAATTAATGTATTAAAAACTTTACATCAACGGTGAGGATTATTATTACCGTTAATAAAATTGTTCATCATAATTTCTTAGTAAAAGTTTACTTTAAAAAATAATATTTAAAAAATATTTTTTCCGCCGATTAATCGGCCCGATTTTGCCGATTATTAATAATCGGCAAAGTGGCCGATTATGGCCGATTAATCGGTACTGCCGATTAATCGGTGCATCCCTAGTATTAATGATAGTATTATGTATGTTACTTTTATATTCGTAAAAAGAAAGAACTCTATAAGAGCGTAATTTTGAGTTCTTTTAAACTATAATTGAATTATTCTCCAAAGTTTACATTTTAATAGAAACTTGTAATGTTTATTCATATGCTCGTATGATGGATTATTTTACATTTTATTGGAGCTCCTAATGACTTATTTGGTGCACTTAGCTTTTTGATAGCTTCATTTGAGGAAACGGAGGAGTTTTTAGCATTTTAATGGAACATTTCGTTTTTTTTTTTCGTGTACAAGTCCGTGAAAAAACACCATTGCTTTTTGTATATTTTAAACGTTTTTAACTAGTTTCTACTGTAATATTTTTGCTTTTACTTAAAAGATGGTAAAACAAATGGCACACACACCAAAATGTGTGAAAAAGCTTGCCCGAGAAAAGGCACATTTAATGTAGTTTCTTAAAAAAGGGGGAATATTTCAAAACATTTGAAAATGTATAAACAATCCCGAATTGAAGCCAATAAGATTTTAATTGCAACACTATTTTACTGCTAGTAAAATGAAGATTGAAAAAACAATCTTTTATTTGTATCTGCTTCCTATTTTCTTGAGAATTCAGTGAAGTGATTTGCTTTAAAGAATCTGTTGTATGAGAATTTGGATAGATGTGATACGTTTTTATACTGTTTAAATAGTTCAGAATTTTCTTGCCTTTAAGTTGCTTTTTTATATTGTACATGATTCTGTTAAATTTCCACCTCAAGTACATGTCTTGAAATATTTTTTTTAAACTGAGAAAGCAATAAATATTTTTAAAAGATCAAGCCTATGTGTGATGTTGAGCAAAATAATAGATAGCCTTCATGACTGATACTTGGATTAAAACTTGTGGGGCGCAAATGAAAAAAGAACACATTTATAAACAAAACTTTATTGGACGCTCGGAAAAAAAGCTGAAGCGAGCAACATGCATTCGGTTACTTCAAAGAGAAAACACATCAGTATAAAAATGGTAGAAAAATACAGATCAACGTAAATCTCAAAGTAGAAAATTAAAACATGGAATTCAAATCGCCGCAATTTTAACACAAAGATTTACGAAAGATTACGTCACAACAGAAAGATTTACAAACTCTAGATTGTCCGACAATGACACATTGTCGTTGATTTTCGAGAAAAGACTAGAAGTGGAGACTTGCTTAATGAATCGTTTTGCATCGACAAAAGCGGTTTTTGGTATTTTTCTGCCACTGCTCGCTCGTTGCCAAGTTTTTTAAAACTATAATTGAATTATTCTCCTAAGTTTACATTTTAATAGAAATTTGTAATGTTTATTCATATGTTCGTATAACGGATTATTTTACATTTTATTGGAGCTCTTAATGACTTATTTGGTGTACTTAGCTTTTTGATAGCTTCATTTGTGGAAACGGTGGAGGTTTTGCATTTTAATACAACATTTCGGTTTTTTTTCGTGTACAAGTCCGTGGAAAAACACCATGAACGTAGTGTTAGCAAACCCATCACTTTGACCAAACATGGTAGCAGGGAATTAAAAATACTCTTAAAGATTAAAAATGCGCCGTACCAGTGGCAGAAAAGGATTCTCGCATCCAGTAAACATTTTGACTTGTTGAAACAACGTTTAACACATTCCTACTCTTAGATGGCCCATGTTCGAGATTGAAACAGATTATTTTAGGGCTGGAATGATCACATGATACATTTTCAGTAGATATACTTTTGGTATTGAATGCTTTAATTTGATAAAATTAAGTTTTAACATTTTATAAAAAAAATCTGCAGTGCTTCTCGGCACCTTCTAATGATTTGCTTTCTCGAATGTTTCAACAGGTGTTCATTTTGTCACAAAACAAGGTCAAACAAATAACAGCGAATGTTAGTGATAAAGCTCTTGTAAGCCATACGTTAAAAAACAAAAATATAATATAAAATATAAACATGCACATACGGTTGAAACATTAGACAGATACGTGCTAACGGTTGCTAGTCGTAATAGGTAACCATTTTTGTACTTTGTCATTAACAAATAAAGTTTTTTTTTAATTAAAATAATAATAAAAAAACTACTTGTCTTCTTCCCATTCATTATTTGGACCTTAAAAGATCAAAGAGCATGCTGAGCAAAGCAAAACAATAAATATTGACGACTTATCTCAAGCTCTCTAAATTAAATTGGAATAAAATTTAAGGAACATAGCAAATAAAACAAATTATTTTTGCTTTTGTGATAAACATTTACTTCCAAAAGAACTTGAAAATAAAATTCTCATTTCGATCCTTCTTATTGAATTTTATTAATTAATATTTATTTTCGATACTTTTGTATGTTATTTGGGCATTGATTTTTGCATCTCAAAGGAAAAAAGAAGAGATACTTGCCTGCACTTGGCAGGTTTTTACAGAAATTTTCAAAAATTCCCTGCTTTTTTGTCTCTGATTTTTGAATCTCCTCTTTTATCAGACTTCAATGCGGCACGGCAACACTGTAAAAAATCGTAAACTTCATCCTTTCGGGGAGGGGTTACAGGCTGGCGGCTACTGGTCGTCTTTATCCTTGGCCCCGTGCTTGAGGATCCTCGTGAATTCCAGGTAGTCGAACATTCCATTCTTGTCGACGGGGGCCTCCCGGTACATCTCGTCCACCTGCCGGTACAATTCAGGAAAAATAAGTACTCCTTTCCGCCAAAATTCAAACAGTGTGTTACAGTACATGTTCCAGTGCCTCGAAGGGAGGTCACTGGGACCTCCCAAACATTTTCCTCGTTCGGCAAATTCCGACCGACGATAAATCCAGGGATAGTATTTCATTCGTGGGCAATTTTTATGATCTGTCATGCAGTCAATATGTTTTAATCTGTATATATGTGTATAGCAATAATTTATGAATTATCCAATTTGTCGTTTTGACGATCCGAAATAAACTCCTGCTCTTATTTATCGCAGCTCAAGTATTTGTGAATCATTCGAAAAAAAGATCGAAAATGCTCATTTTTTTTTTCTAGCTATACCTATAGTCTTATTCTCATAACGTGGCCGTATAAGGTACATGCTTCATCATTCGGCAAATTTAGAACTTCCCCCCTCTCAAAAATTGTAGTTCCGGGCGCCCCTGCATATGTTACGGCTAAAGTGAGAACAACGGGTAAACCTAGGTGTCACTGGTTAAACCTAGCTTCGAGCGACTAGGATCGGTCAGTCTGTTTGAGAATCGACACACTCTCGACTCGTTCTCGGTGCGTCGATTTTTTTGTTACGGAGTGTAGCGCAAAACCTAGCCATACAATAATCTTTAAATCAGTTTTAAAAAACTATAAAACGGCTTTTAGATGCACTGATAATGCATCAACATGTAATATAGTAATGTAGTTCATATATTATATTTTAGCCTTTAGTATTAACTAGCAGTACCCGCACGGCGATGCCCATGCAAAGCATGTAAAGAAAATCAACTGAATAAATTTAAATTCACTCCACTCTTAAGTAAAATTATTATATTCTTTAATTGAAATGTGCTCCACGACCTTTTAAAATATATAGATGACACTTTTAATGCCATTTCACAGTTTGTAGTGTTCAATGGGAGGATTATTTTAGTTTTAAAGACTTTTTCCTTCTTTTCGTGTGTGTGTGACGAACTTATTTATTTTTAGCGAAATTTTTACATTTCAATGGAACTTTTGACACAACTGTAGAGCCGAGATTTTCGAAAACTCTCAACGACCACAGCAATATTACCCTTGAAATTTAACATGATTCACCAATTTAACCGTGATTTCAATGTAAAATTGGTCGCCAAATCTAAATTTATTAACATAGGGAACCGATTGTATCAGGTATCAGCCACAACCATTCTTCCATGATTTTAATGTTGAACATTAAAAGGACAGAAATATAATGTCTTTCGTACCATCTCTTTGAAGTGATTACAATCTAACAGTGACCCTCAAATAAGCAAGATTTCACTGGCCGGGAAGTTTGGTAAATTTCGCGATTGTCGCCAAACTTTACGACGCCACATACGAAGAGTAACTGAATACAAGAGCCATTGACCTGAGGAATTAGAGCCATTTGACCGAGGCTTAATTCTGCACCTCAGAACCAGAGTAACGTAAGTCCATTTTCCTCATTTTTCGGTAGAGGGGAAAAAAGATTGTCGAATACAACGTTTTTCCCCTCTACTGAAAAATGACGAAAATGGACTCACGTCAGTCTGGTTCTGAGGTGCAGAATTAGAAATGGTAGAAATTGAGATCAAAGTAGCAAATGGGTACCCGGTTATTGACGGAAGGGTTAAAAAGAGTTTAAAACTCAGCAAACAGCTGTTTCGGGGCTGTAAACCGCAAGTCCCATCATCAGTGTATAGAAATAAAAACAAAAAAAAAAACAGGTCTTTGGCATGTGAACCTGTCTTTTCTTTTTTATTCTTATGCACTGATGATGGGGCTTGCGATTTATAGCCCCGAAACAGCCGTCAGCCGAGTTTTACCCTTTAGGAAGCGGGTGGTACACATGTTGTACCATAATTGACATTTTCGCTCGAACCCTCTGGAGCCGGGGACTTTTTCAAGGTTTCTTACGTCTGGTGCGACAGTCATACCTTCTCGTTTTCAGTGGAGGAGGAATCTGTGGTTCAACTGTCGTACCACTCGGGTTGAAAGAAAAATTTCTGAACGGACAGCCCGGATCCAAATGGTCGGACTCCTCTTCGGTCGAAAACGGCGGCTGCGAGCACGTGCGTAAAAAAAACCGTGTTCGGCCGGCCACGTGGGCGGGTGCATTGTCGGGATACTCACGTCCTCGTCCGTGAAGCGGTCGCCCATGGTGGTGAGCAGCTCGCGCAGGCGCTCCTCGGGCACCCGGCCCCGGTTCTCCTCGTCGAAGCAGGCGAAGGCGTTGCGGATCACCTGGGGGGAGGGAAAGACATGAAGAGTACGACTCCTCTCGGACGGACCGTTTCATTTTCGGGAACGAAAGTCTCGCACCCCGCAAGTACACACTCGAAGAAAGCCAGACAGACTGAACGAGGATGGCAAGAGACACATGAAGGGCTCGGGTGTAAACAGTGGTAACTGCATTTTTTAAATCGAAGGTACGGCCTGCGAAAATTTCGAAAAATGACTGTAGGAAGCATTTTGATTTTAAAAACAAAGTGTGTGTGTAGGTACATTATTAAGGGATGTTTTTATACCCTTAAACCCTGTAATATTTGTGTTCCTATGCCCACATACCATTGTTTTCACCCAATGATTCGAGTTTTACAATTTCGTCGGACGCAATATTTACTCCCGAGCCATTCATGTGATCAGCACAGCACCAGTTAACCCATTTATGCTCAAGTTTTTTTTAACAATTTTTATCTGCTTAAAACTCTTACATGGAATGGTTTGCATACATTTTAGATGTAAAATAGATCGCCGTTGCCATATTTATTAAGTTATTTAATATCCTGTTATGGGACACTGGGCAGATACGTGAGTAAAATACGACCTCACTTGACTCTACTTTTGCAAAGTAACATGACAGAAGGCATCTGTGATCCATTTTAAGCAAATCATTTTTAAAAAGTTTAATTTTATGAAAACAAGCTCGCAAAAAACAATTACTTTCTGCGGCTACCCGTGCTGGATCGTGGCTCGACTGACTTGACTGAAAATAGCTATCAATAAATAAACTCTGATGTCCAACGAGTGGCTCTATCTGGTTTTCTGAAGAAGAAAGACTATTTAACTTGTGAAAAACAGCTTTAGTAAAATGATGTACCCATTATAGGTTTTTCTATGCAGTAACTAACAAGCATCCCATTTTTAGGCTACTGGGCATAAATGGGTCGAGGACACAGTCACCGGTACGGCCGACTCCCGACGGATCGATCGTGTGCAAATGAGCCCCGCGTTCATTTGCATGTTCGCCAGGCCATAATGCTATATTTTCGGCTATTATTATTAATACTGTCGTCCCCGCTCAATCGGGTAACGGATGAACGAATACCCCGCTTATACGAATAAAATATCTCGGAACCGATGCCATAGACATAATGTTAAAGATCCCCGCGAATCGAGTACCCCGTCAATATTTCTTTGCACCCACAGTATTCGTTTGAGCGGGGTCGACAGTATATATATATATATTTGCCTCAAACAATAAATAGGTCACGGAAGAATACCTCCTCGGGGTCCGTGCCCTGCAGCCGCTCCCCGAACAGGGTCAGGAACATGGTGAAGTTGATGGGGCCCGGGGCCTCGCGCATCGTGCCCTCCAGGGACTCCTCGGAGGGGTCCTTGCCTGCGAATGCAGTCCCGGCATCAGTAAATACAGTATTAATCTATAATTCAGACATTTTCAAATAATTATTTTCCCTGTCTGTCAGTAGATGGCGCCGCGCGTCCACTCCGAGGAATTTTTTATGAATTGTTCGAAGAGTAACGGAAACCGCGACTGACTAATTAGTATTTCTCATTTATTTGTAGGGTGCCTACCTTGTATTGCTATAATATTAGGTTTATGGACTTTATAAGTAAGATTAAGCTTTTTTGTTATTGCTTTTTCGGAGATACACGACAGATGGCGCTACCATTCAAAATCTTAATTCAAACTAGTTCTTTAAACTTAAAATCCACACTACAATATGACTTTATTAGGCTCTCCTCTAACTTACCCCCCCTTGGCGATATTTGAAAAAAATCGCCAAACATACGGCGATACATTTTTGTGTATGGTACAATGATGACGTTATTGGATGATTTGGAATGAGCTATGGTACTGGCAACCCTTCAACTACGTCATTTTAACTTGTTTGTGTTGTGGGATGTGTTATTGGAAGGCGTGTTGCTTTTTATTATTTTCGCTTTGTATCTAAAGAAAAAACGTATTACTGTTTTTTTAATTCAAAAATATTTACAGTAGTTGTCTATCCGTATTGGCGCCTAAGAAAATATGAGTGTTTGCAAGTGTTAAGTGAATGGTGGGTGTTAACAAATGTTAGAAAGCGCGCCATTTTTTTGAGTGCTAGATTAGTGGTATTTTCGCTATTGTGTGTTGTAGCCTAAGAAAATGAGTGTTTGCAAGTGTTAAGTGAATGAAGGGTGTTAACAACTGTTAGAAAGTGCGCCATTTTTTGAGTGCTCGATTAGCGGCATTTTCGCTGTTATGTGTTGTTGGAAGTGAAATCTTTGTGCTTTGGAAGTAGGGAGATGAACTATTTAGTGTTGTAGCAGTATGTGTCGTAATTAGCAGTTGTCATCTGTTGTATCGGCACATCTTAAGCAATACGAAGGTGAGTTCATTCATATTTGGCTGTTTTGTTCAAAAATTGATAACATGAAAGATGAAATATTGAGGTTCATTTTTACTTAAATCTTGCAAAATGAACGAAACCCCGTACTTTATACTACTTATTTGTTTCCTTAGCAACATATGGAAAAATACTTTTCTGTAGTTAAATAATACTTTTATAGCGTTTTTATTTATAAAAGCTTTAATTTTATGTACTGAATAACTAAAATAAGCCACCTCTGGTACTTTTGAAAAATATGAAGCGTCATTTTATGGAAAATTTTATAAGCAATTTTGAAACATAATAGAAAATTAATTGATGGTGGTTTGCGACGTACTTAGGAGACGTTTTTACTATTCATATATCGAAAATTGAGGAACTTTTCAAATTGTTTTGACTTTACATTGATAAAATCCTATAGTGCGACATATGTTTGAAAAGTTATTGATTTTGTTGTTGGCTAGTTTTTATTTACTATGCTACTATAGAAATACGGAATCTTTGCTACTTTAAAAAACAAATAGTGTTATTTTTCTGCAAATATATCTATACAGTAGTATTATTGCAGCGCTTATTTGCTGCATTTCATGCAGTTGTAGTACGTTGTTTTATTATGAATCATAGATGTTTTTGTTGGGTTGTCTTGTTGATTTTGAAGCGTATATTTGCAATAACTTTGCAGTATAGTATTGAGTGTGATTTTTTACTGTGCTGACTTTCGTATACATGTGAGAAATCACTGTTATCTGAAAAACGTTTGTATTCTTCATTTGTTGAAATTGAGGATTTTTGATATTCCCTTTTTCACTATAATAGTGTTTTACATTTTTATGTCAATATGAATTTTTCTGTTGGTGCCAAAAGTGCATCGCTAAGAATGTTGTACGATGTTTTTTGTCGTACATCGAAGTCTTGGCGATGATTTTTTGGCGCCAACAGGAAAAAGTCGCCAAGAGGGGGGTAAGTCAGATTTGTTCCCTTTATTATTATTCTTTTGATAAAATACTACTTATTTACTAGCGGCACCCGCACGGCTTTGCTCGTGGTATAAAATTAACAGCTCATTTGGCAATAAATTGATAATGCAGAAAGAATACTCAATTTTAGTTATGATTAAACTATAATTCCTTAAAAGCGTGATATAAAAATAAGACAAAAGAGAAAATGAGGACAATTTTGGGGTCCTCGGGTCGGATACCGTACGACTTCGTTCGTTCGGAATGGTCCGGACTACGAAGATTTCGAATGATGGCAATTTCCGAATCGTAGACTTTTTGAACAATAAAATCGCTGAATCAAAACTGAATGCGGAATGAGTAGTATTTATGAAAATAAAAATAATAATAGCATCTTGTAATGGGAATTTTCAGTTGGAAACGTGCAATTGAAAGAAATTAATATTTTCGATGGTAGCGCCATCCGTCGTTAGCTCCGGAAAATGACGACAGAGATTAATTTTACTCATAAGGTGAATAAATCAATTATCTTGAATGAGAATGAGCGGCTGTAGTATTGCAGATTCAAAATCAATTGTTTTTGCCTTTGATGATTGAACTTATTGCATTGTTGCCCGCAGTAAAATTATCACTTCTATGAGTGTTTTAATTATTAAGAATTCTTCACGACGCTCGTTTCCCGAAAAACAAAAACAGTTTCGAAGTTAAATATTAATTCTTGTCATAGACACTAGGTGAACATTGACTGTTCCCTTGTTGGAATGAATGTTCATGAAACGAAACTGAAGACTGTGTGTGTGTGTTTGCGTACGTGGCCAAGTGCAAGTATTTTCCATGTGCGCACAAGACAGGGCGAATTCTGGAAATCGTCCGGTCTCATGCATACTTAATTTGTACCAGTACAGTCATAGTCTGGCCGTGCCGGTACTTGAGGGTGGTGCATCTGGCGTACCGGGAGATCCGATTCCACCTCTGCTTGTTTGCACAACATTCATGAGAGAAATGGGTCAATAACGAATTTCATAATTTAAAAAATGTTCAGTATGAGTAATGAGGTGTTTTGTTTG
>JAXGGA010015216.1:0-29804 GCA_038373865.1 Uloborus plumipes
TTTTTAGTAACGATACAGCTATTTTTTAAGATAAATTGACAGCGTTACTAAAGAATATCTATTACCCCTGAAAAATAGTCAAATTTCAATGCGTCAAAAAAGCCTTTTCGATCTCATATTGCTGTATGATTTCGAATCGTTAGGACCTTACCCCTCCTAGAAGTTCTGAAATGCATAAGTGGGAAACCATGTATATGTTATTGAAAATACTATTGATTGAGTAAGTATGAGCAATTTGTTTCTAATATTCAGTTATTGCACTTCATAAATATTACATCACTGATTACAACTCATCAACTTATTAACTCTAAGTTTTCATGACAAAAGTAGCCACCCATCTCATTATTTCTCATTAATAAAGCTTTTGGTATTATTTTAAGGCTAAAACTAGGGAATTTTAATCAAGAACTTACATTTGCTTCGGGCGTAACAGTTTTTTTCTCTCCAAAAATACAACTGCTTGTTTAGATAACTTAAACGAATTTTTCTTGGGAATATTAATAACGAATGCTTTTAAGGTATCCGAACACGTTAAAATGGCTATTTTTGACGAAATGATACATATATTGTTAATACATTGAACTGGTGTGCCTTTACGTTCGTCTGAAGTAGAGATATTGTTCTTTGAATATGCATAATTTGGGGGGGGGGGGGGTTAAAAGATTGGGAAGCTAAAATTGAAAGTGAGTTTTTCTGGAAATGAGCTTTGTATACTTAAAAAATGATAGCTTAAAATATTCTCATCCAAATTTATGAAACTTCGCACACTTTTCTTCCATACTTTTACCTGAGCAACATACCAAAATGTTAATCAAGAAAGCAATTTTTTATGTTTCTGTAAACACACTGTACTGTACCAATGCAGTAAATTTTCCGAAAATCTGACAAAAAGTTTTCAATGTGCTGTAATTTTTTTTTTTTAAACATATGTCTTCAAAATTGCTGATTAATGCTCTAGGCCAGTGATGCCCTACCCACGGCTAGCGGGCCCGCATCAGGGCCTGCGAAGCGAATCTGTGCGGCACGTTATTTTGATTAATTTTACAAATCAAAAAGCACGATGAATGACGTTATACCAATATTGAGGCAAATATGGAGAAATTCGTTTCTGAAAAATTGATGCATTTAATAAAAGAAGTATCGAGTAATAATAACAATTATTGGTTTTTAATGTTCTTTCCTTTTCTACATTTTCTCATGTTGTTTGGATAATATTTAAATATTTTGAAATTTTATATGTGTTCTGGCCATCGCGAGTCAATTTAAAACAAGGTGCGGTAGAAAAAAGTCAGGTACTACTGCTCTAAGCGAGAGTCAATAAGTTAGCTTTGTGATACTTTTATGCTCACAAGTTTTAAAATCTAAATATATTTTGTAGCATTTTTGATTATTTTCTTGCAAATTAGATAAATAACAATTTTTATTAAATATTAAAAAAAAAAAAAATACTACTTAATTATTAGTTTTTACGAATACTGCATCAAAATGTATACTTACAACTTTATTAAGTACAGTGTTTCTAAAAACAGGTTCTGAACGTGTTCGAATGCCTTAATGAGTATATGAATCACGTTTAATTTTGATCATGAACGTGACGTACTTATTTATCTGTAACTGAGTACGGGCTGAATTAAAGGCAGTATAAAATTAATGTGCTCTTTCATTGTACGTATAGATGATATTTTGAAACATTATTTGCCACGTCAACTACAAAAAAGTTGATCGTGTAAAAAATATGAGATATAAGTTGGATATCAGGCTATCGGAAAACAATGACGCTTCTTTATCACTCTTAACCGAAAATGGATTTCATTCTTCTTTGGCCATCTTTTAAGAGTAACTCACTGACGGGGGATTTTAATATTCCTTCCGTATAACGATTAATCTTTTTGACTGCAGCGAAATCTGAGCTAAAAAAAGGACGTCAGGGATTGTTTTAAGGAAATTAACTGTCAACATCCTTTTAAGAATATATGAAGCGTTCAAAGCGTTCTGCTTTGAAAGCCCTTTCTTTGCTCAGAAGTAAAGTTTGGAATTGCCTTCCAAGATCATGCAGGTCTTCCATCAACTGAAAATATTTAACCTTCCATTATAAAGTTGGTGGAGCTCTTTTCGGAGCTGTTGCCAAAGTAGTATTGATTTTTGTTGTATAAATGCTTTTGTGTTTTTAGCAATCGCTGAGGAAATGCTTTGCAGTTTTACAAAGGCGGCACCAATAGTTTGAAGCATCTTTAATTAATTTTAGTTGACTGGTGATGCGTCTAAAAATCTTCAATATTTGCTTTGTCTCTCTTTTCTTTGTTACGACACACATATAGAAAATAAATAAATGCACAATTTAATGAAGAAACTGAGGAGTAATTTGTTAAGCAGACATTGCAATCTTGATTTCTATTTATAAAATTTGTCTAAATTCAAAAATTGATAAAAATGATCCCTTTATAGTAAAAATAACATCAAATTAAAAAAAAAATAGCTTCTCTTTTCAGAAATATTTATTAAAATTCAAATTTTCAGTAACATACTTAAGTTATAAATCCTATGGTCAAAAATACTCATAACTAATTCCGTTATATCCAAAATGTATAGAGTAAAATTTTGGGAGAGTAAAAATATATGATTTTCGAAATTCAATAATATTATGCTTGTTTATATGTGCATGTGAAGATCGTAAATCATTCAAAAACATGTAGAAATTGAACGAATTTTGGCTGAAAGAGGGATTATTATGTCTCAAAAGGAACTAACAAAAGTGGATGTACTAACTGGTTTTAACTGGAACTACTGTTGATTAGATTTTCATGATTAAGCTTGAGTGCAGTGAAAACATAATGCAATAAATTAAACAGGTGTTGGTTTACACAGGACTCCGATATAAAATGGTGCTAAATAGTTTAAAGCGACAATATCTCAGCCTTAGATAAAAATTAAAATTCAGCCAATTCATTTGAAAATATGGAAGAAAATTTTCTGATCGATACAACACATTCCAGTTCAATCATGCATTACCGTATCCATGGCAGTGAATACAGGAATTTTTGCAGCAAAATGTGTATGGATAATTTATTTTTTAAATAAAACAACTCGGATACTCTAAAAAAAAAACGGTAAGTACACTGTAAAAATAAATGTTGTTTTTACCGTAAAATAACAGCTAATTTTAGCGTAATTTTACAGTAATGAACTGTACAATTGCTACTTTTAGAGTAGTAAACTAAAATTGTTAGTTTAGAGTAACGATTTATAAAATTACTAGCTTTACAGTTTATTAATGTGAATTTTACAGTTTTAAACTGGAATCTCTGCTGCCAGTTTTATACTATTGCTTTTACCGCATAATACAGCTAATTTTATGGTAATAAACTGTAAAATTGCTAATTTTAAAGTAAAAAACTAAAATTGCTAGTTTTATCGTAATAAACCGTAAAATAGCTAGCATTCCAGTTTATTACTGTGCTTTTACTGTTTTAAACAGAAACCTCTGATTTCACTAGTATACTGTAAAACGTAGTTTTTTTTTTTTTTTTTGCATTGTACTACCCGGTGAAAAAGTGAATAAGAAGGTATAAGATACCCAAGCAATCTGCAACACTTCAATGAGCTAAGGTAAAAAGAGATTAATGTTTTTTGCATTCAAAAGACAGTTGAAGACAGGCCCGTCCTTTAGGGGGGGTAGGGGGAGGGGGGCATTTGCCCCCCCCCCTGACTCTGGGAAATCAATGTATTGGCATATAAGTGGGCGTGGTTTTTGCCACTTTTTGGCAAATTTTATTGTGTATGCACCCTTTCCCCCCCCCCTCCCCCTTCACTGGAAAATTTCGAAATGACGTCCCTGTTTGAAGAAGTAACTTTTTGAAACTTTTACCGATCACTTTAAATAAATCGAGATCTTGATGAGGAAAATTGATAATTCACAGCTGAACTCATTTTTTGCACTATACTATGGTTTTATTGCTTATTGTGGTGTTGAATTTTAGATCAAGTATTTTGTGGAAAAAATGTCTTCAACTAGGTCAATCTTTTTATTCTCTTAGTAGGTCAAACTTAGAAAAAGATAAGCACAATTGATGTATGGTAAAAATTGTAAACTTTTTACGCAGAATTACTTTCCTCCTTATTCAAGAGAGAAGAAAAAAACATTGTTTCTCAATAACCATTTATTTTATCATTACCTTAAAAGTCTCAGAAATATTTAAAATGTATGAAACCATCTCCAGCAATTGTGAACTATCCATTTGGAAAAGATTTTTGAATTTTAATGTTCGAGAATACACAATATTATATACTTAAGGAGATTAAAAAGGAGATTAAAAGAAAAGAAATAGACATGCAATCGCTTCAGACTGCATTGTATTCTCTCGCCTGCTGAATTTCAAGTAAATATTAATCCTTGTCAAACCATTAAGGAGTATGCAAACCTTTTATTTTATGAAAGCACGGCATAGTCAAAACACCAATATGAACCTGAGAAAAAGAGGGTTCGGTACATATCATCGTTGAGTTTAAGTCTAACAGCCATACTAGTGCTTATTTATGTGATTGTGCTTTCACACTTTATAATCTACAGCAAAAAAGATAATAACTTTAATAATATTAAATCACAAGTTAAATTGTCAAGTTACAACATACATACAAACTGTAGTTTGGATAAGGGAGTAAAAGTCAAATGTTCTTATTAATCAAAGATTCGTGGCTTGGAATTATTTGACATCAAACTGGATCATCAAGCTGTACTGCAAGGATCTTGAATTCAAAATCATGGTTCTTAAAAATCTAACGATATTTTGCGTGATTTATTTTTCCTCTTATAAAGTATTTTTTCATTACTTTACATGAAGTGTTTTTATAAAACCTGATAGCGCTTTTTGTGTTAAACTCTGTTTCGAACAAAACTAAAACCATTTATTAAAGGTTTATAAAGGAATAAAAGTAACATATCAGGCTACGAAGTTACAACTTTATTATATGCAATAGATCAATGGAGGCGTTTTAGATCAACGATAGTTTAGGTAACTAAGGGATATACAGTCATTCCGTCATTATTGCCATAGTTATGTTCATAAATACCATTCAATATTGTTCCCGCTCAAAATCGACACGCGTTTAGCAAACTAACATTTTCCCACGCACGCCGGATGACATAAAAGCCGTAACAGCAACCTAAGACGCTTCCTCTAAACTACGTTTTAATTGATGTAAATGCAAGATTTAAACACATTTTTTGAACGTTCCGCGTTGGAAGAGCTTTAACTCGGCCGTTAGTTTACTGCTCACGCTTAGTGCAAATGACTCAACTAATGCTTAGCCATTAGCTTCCGGAAGTGTTATAGGGTGATACAGGAAATGGCCACCAGCAAAAGGCATTACAACCGATTCAATTGGCTCTTTTAAAAGTCCCTGGAGTATCGGGCTATTTCGTAGCTTATCGAGGCTATTATTCTGCTACTTTATGCATGTAATTCTAAGCTCTTGGGTATAGGAGGTGAAGGACTTATTGCATTAAGAAGAATTACAAGCAGATATAAATTCTCGAAATGGATTTCGTTTAAAAAAAATACCTCGATAGTTCTAGATCCTTGTACTTAGAGGAAATTTCTGGAGCAAAAGTTTTCTTCAAATGAGGAAGAGCTTAATTTGCATAGTAGCTCACCGGAACTTAACTCCTGCACTTTTTTCAAAATTCAATGTGAATTTTTATCTGTTTGACGGAATTGAGACCATTTATGACGATTTTGGACAAGAATTAAATCCAGCTCGTGACCTTTGAAGCAACTTACCACTTTTGAAAACATAGCAATTACGTTTTTGTGCTGATCAGATTAGAAAATTGAAATGTTACACCGTGGTGGCTTTTCATTTTATAATTATTCGTCAAAGCAAAATTTTATTTATTTCAAGGTAAATATGTTTTTGAAGATACTGGATGGTTTATTTTTTTGATCTTTAAATTCAATTATTGGAAATTTTAATGTTGCAGTTCTGTTGTTTGCATAAAGTGCATAATTTGCATAATAACTTCGTCTCCGTATAGCGATTATTAGGTAGTTTTTTTTTTTTCACTATAATGCTCCGTGTTTAGATACTTAACAAAATATTTTCTAAACTGTGTTCTGAACATGCAGCTGAAAAGAACGAGAATGTGGTAAGAATAGGTAAAGAATGTGGGTTCAAATTGTTAAGTTCATTTAGCGCACTAAATGTTTTCCCAGCCCGCTTTACACTTACCGAACTGTTATTAAGAATCATTGTCGAAATAGGCTTGCAGAAAGTTCTATTATAAAGATTTATAATATTGCACTTGTTCTTGAAATATGAGTGTTTTATAAAAATCTATGAGAATAATCTGGGCATAAAAACTTTTTCTACTTTCTCAAGTAAATGTGTTTGAGTAAAACCAACGGCAGGAACTTTCAAACATAAGCATTACTGTGGGACATTGGTGATAGTCCAAAAATAGTTAGGAGAACCGGTAGCATAGATATTTGAAGAGGAATATTGATTAATCAATAGTACTTTCAAACTGCTTAAAATCCGAACGGTAACAGCAAGCACTTCAAATGAGAAGCTATTTTGATTTGTTAAGATGACTATTTTCACATTATCACTCCAACTTTTTTTTTGTCCTGATGCCAGTCAGTTCAGAACTGCTTCGTGTTTTAAAAAAAAGTAATAGCCAATTAACAGTTTTTTAGGTGAATTTTTTTGAACGTGCTTAACTTTTCTTCTACCGTTTTAATCTTAGCTTTATAATTGACTGCGATTGTAATTAGTTAGTTAGTAATAAGGTAATTAATTTCAAGAGCGAAATTCTTTCAATGTTGCAGTTTTCTTTCTGTTACCTTAGTTTTTCAATTAGTACAAGCGTCAGTAGCTCGGAGTAATAAATCGGATGGGTGGGTGAATTTAGATATAGACGTTAGACCATTGTAAACTACTAAATTTTGGGTAAAAAACCCCCATAGTTTAAATACGGTTTAGGGAAGGGAAGGATCTTGTTTTTTTTCATCTTCTAGTGGAGTGCTACACGCCTTTAAGATCAAATGCGATCCCCGGATATGGTATTGAATCTTTAATGTGCCACCATTAAACTATGGATGTCAGTGGTACAGATTTTGTTTCCTAATTTCTCATCAGATGGAGGCACATGGGCCCTTATAGTGCGAAATTGAGCTAGAATAATTTGGCCCAGAATGAATGACCCAAATAAGCATTTAAGGGATCTTTAACTCACCGCATAATAATATGTATAACCAAGTTAGCACTTGGACAGCAGTTTCAGAAGCCTTTCTCAACCTTTTTTGACCCAATTTTCAAGCTGCTGATGAGGTATACAATAGCTGCAGGACATTGTAACGTAAGGCAAATGTAAGTATTTCATTAGTTCACAAGTCATTTGTAATTAGGCATCCAATAAATGTATTAGTTTAATAAACGTTAAAGTCTGTGCCTCCACATACTGTAAAAAATTGTGTAACTTTATCCGTTAAAGCGGTGGCGGCATAACTGTCTCCAATGCAATGGAGTAACTTAACTGATAAAACTGGTGCAACGTTACGCATCGCTCATAACGTTACACCAGTTTAATGAGTTAAGTTACTCCATAGCATTGGAGGCAGCTTTGGATGAAGCTGCCTCCAATGCTAATGAAAGACCACAGCTTTGAAGCTAGTTTAAGTGATTTAGAAAAAAATGCAAGGAATGACTTTAAAAATGTTGTGACACAATTCTTAAAGAATAATAGAAGTTCTAAGTATGACGAAATAATTAAAGACTTGTTAAAAAAATATGATCGGGTGTTCAATATCATTAAAAATTAATTTTTTACACCTCACTTAAGATTTTTTCCCTGAAAGTAAGAAAAGCGATGAGCATGGGGAGCACGCTTTCGCCAGGATATTTTTGCAATGGCAGCGCTATATCAAGGATGTTGGACTCATAATAAGCTTAGCCATTACTTTTGGAATAATATTAGGGAAGTTTGCCATAGGGCCTATGAGAGATTATCAGCAGTTAAAGTATTTACAGCTTCAAAAAGTGCATGAAATTTAAGAAATTTTTTACAAGTACCGTAAAATGGGGTGTATAGGAACAGCGGGGTCAATCGGAACAAAACTTCCAGGCCGTACAAAGAAATTCTTCATAAATATACTTTTGGGTATTTTTCTCCATTAATTTTTTTTTAGAAAGGTAAGATCATAGGAAGTAGGAAAAAATTACTTTTGTCAATCTGGCAACGCTATTGGCTTCTAAGGAGGGCTGTACGTGGAATGCTAGAAAACATCACATTTTCATAGACTGCAAAACTTCATATGCAAGAACAAAACTTCTTATATTTTAAACCTAAGAGTGGTATGTTTCAATTATAAATGTATCTGAACAACAGAATACCTCATTAGAATTTTCATTTTTTATAAATTGTGTCATAAAAATGAAGAATTCTGAAAAATGCCATTGAAAAAAAAAATTGCGGGGTGAATCGGAACACTTTGTTCTCTTGTTCCAATTCAAACTTATTTGAAGGAAACTGTTTGAAAAATCAAGATTCTAACCCCAATTCCTCTAATCAAGACAAGGACAAGGATTTATTACTGTTTATCCCTTCTCGTGAGCAACTACATCTTAGAATGACAGAAAGTTGCAGATTTCATAAGATTTTTTCTCCAGGAGACTTATTTTTATTTACAATACGAGGAGGAAAGTCATATAGACTTTAGATAGCAAAACGCAAACACACAGACAGTGATGAATAAGCGAAAAAATCTTTCAGGACAATCCCCGAAACCCAGAGATTTTAAGAAACTAAAGAAAAGGCAGAGATCATCCCAGAAGATGCTATGAAAAAACTTAAGCCAAGTCACAATTGCTAGTTTTAAGGACAAGTACATATTTGTGGACGACATGAGTGACTTCCATTCGTGTTAAATCTTTGTATTTCAATTCAAAAGCATTTCTTAAAATTACTTTTCATTTTTCATAAGTTCAAAATTATTTTGAATTTTGACAAATTATAAACGTTTACTGGTATTGAAATTATACTTTTATTTGACAATAATTATCTGTTCTTGTTCTCCCTCATCATTATTATTCATGTTTGTGAGACCTATTACAGGTTTCATGGGAAAAAATACAAATTTTAACATGTGTTCCGATTGACCCCTATCAGCGGGGTGATTCGGAACACCCATAATTTCCTATATATTTTAATAATAACTGTTCAAAATGTTTTGTGTTTGCTTGGAATATCAAAAGTAAAGCAAGACCGAAGTTTTTACCCAGAAAATCAAATTGAAAAAAAATCTTTTTACTGCTTTTTTTACAATCAAAGCTGAAAAGTGTTCCGATTCACCCCATTTTACGGTATCATTAGTTTTTTCATCAAAAATATCTTTAATTGTTTTAAATTTTTTAACAATATATATTTTTTGTGTTTTAAATTAGTTTTAAGCCTTATAACGGCTTATATAAATTGGTAAATGACAAAAATATTGTATGTGTATTGCAATAATGTTATTAAAGTGATATTTTCAAAATTTTGGATTTTTGAAAAATCTATGCGTGATGGAACATATTTATTACCATATTCTTTTTTAGCACCTCCTAAAATATAAAAATCACCACTTGCTATAAGGAACAGAAAACTTGTTTACCAGTGTAATCGGTAAAATCGGGCCGAATAATCGGCGGATTTTATTTTTTAATATTACTTTTAAAGTACACCTTTACTAAGAAACTATGATGAATAATTTTATTAATAGTAATGATTATCCTCACACACTTGATATGAAGTTGTTAATAAATTTAATTCTCCTATTTTGAATAAATATACACATCACCATTTTGCCACGCTTTTCATGTGTCAATACTTTAGCATAATGCTTTTAGATAACCTGTATTTTTCAAAGAATGCAAGTCTTGAATCAAATTGCTACTAATAATTGAAAAGTTCAATTAAAAGTACCCCTAAATTGCAGTGCTCATCACAGATTCCCCCTCCCCCCTTTTAAATTTCATCTCAAGTTAACATAATTAACAATGCGTTAATGTAACATTATTGACAATAATTTGAAAATTGGTTCTATGAAATTTGATAAAATTTTGAAATCATTTTGAGAAAATTAGTAAAGTGGAAAAAACAAAAAAATAATTTCAGAAATAAATTACTTACTATTTCTAAACTAGGAATTTGTAAAAGGAAGAAGAAAAAAAAACAGTGAAGGTGAAATTCGTCCTATTAAAAACTATCATCCAACTCTTTAATCGGCTCAGCCGATTAATCAGTAATCGGAAATCGGCCAATTTGCTTATCGGTTCATCCCTGGTGTGCATATCATTTTTGAGTTATGCCCAAATAAATACAAACATAAGCACATGCAGACGTCACGAGGAAATTCGTGACGTATTAATTTACTGGGGAATCATCAAAACTGAAATTTCGGCAATTTATATACTTTTAGGAGCATACACAAGTGCTAATGGAGCTAAAAATCCACCCGACACTCATTCGAGAGCAAATAAATTTACGCTGAAATTTGAGAGGAATTTTTTTGAGATTTCAATATTTCCTTTAATATACAAAATGAAGTAAAAAAGAGCTTTCAATTGTCCTTTTTTTATTGATTTTTTAATGAGGAATTTTTTTACGAGGATTAATAAATATCTCCGAGGACCAGCCAACTTTTCTCTGTGGGCCGATACCAATCTGTCGGACCACCAGTTTAGAACAGTTACACTCTACCATACTACAAACAATGAACTGTTGTTTTTACAGTACAATACTGGCAGCAGATGTTTCAATTTAAAACTAAAATGCACAGTAATAAACTGTAAAATTAGCAATTTTAGTTTCTTACTGTAAAGTTAGAAATTTTACAGTTCATTGCCTTGAAATTTAGCAATATTATACTGTAAAAACAACAGTATAATACTGGCAGCCGAGGTTCCATTTTAAAACTGCAAACTGCACGGTAATAAACTACAAAATTATCAATTTTACAGTTTAGTACTGAAAATTAATTATTTTACAGTTTATTACTGTAAAATTAGAAATTTTTAGTTCATTACCATAAAATTAGCTGTATTACACAGTAAAAACAACATTCATTTTTTACAGTGCAAATGCATGTTTTTTTTTTTCTTTTTGTAATTAATTTTTTAAGCTACATTTTAGCATGAAATGCCTAACAAGGTGGAGAAAAACTCTGCATTGATGAAAATTTTGAATCATTTAAGAAGGGTTTCTTTTTCTGCAAAAGGTCTTTTTCTGCAAAAGTTTGCTCTGAACTACTTAGCACAAGAGATACAGGCGATTCTAATTCATTCGAAAATCGTAAGACTAACCTTAAGTATATAGATATACGGAGCAAAAATTTACTCTGACCTGTTTGGAGACTATGAACTTGAAAAGGACTTTAAAAGCTTTGCTTACGGCAGTTTTGCTCTGTCCTGGAACTATTCCTAGTAGATGATTCAACTCTCCACGAACTAAATAAGATTGCGAAACAATCTTCGGGGGTTCAGTGAGCGGCAGCGAACAGAACGCGAAGCCTCCATGGATACAATTCGAAACTCGAAAGATATTTTGATTTCAAACCAAACATGTAATCACTGACCATAACTTGGATATACGTATCTGCGACTATAAAATATGGAATGGCGAGAAAAGTGAGCGATGAGTTATATTATGCTTAGCTTAGAATGCTAATTTATTAATACGCTCTTATTAGTTTTTCATGTGGATTTGCATGTAATTCTGAATAAAAGATAAAATTCACGTATTTCACAAATATAAAAGTAATATTTTTAACACCATTATTAATACTAAAGGCGAAACTGTGTTACATGCTGATGTATTTTAAAAGTGCATGTAAACTTATTAAATCATGGTTTAAAGCTTTATAGTTTGATTAACTCGAAAAGCGTATTTTTTAGTTTTTTTAACTATAATTAAATTAAAGCAAATGCACCCACAGCTCGATCATAGCATCCTAAGACTGCAGTTTCGCCCTTATTATGGGCTCCTCAGTTAGGAATAGCCAATGATCGAGCCGGAGGCAAAAATCCTCTTAATGTAGCTAAGATAGCCAACAAACTGGTAGATAAAGTGAATTTATCTTATTTAAAGTGGATTTATCTTATAATTTAATAACTTTAAACTTAACACCTAATATCTAAATGCAAGACATCCTATCAGAGCACTATGGTTTGTTACATACAAAAATATATGTATGATTTTAAAATTTAACTCTTATACAGAAGCATACATACAGTTTATACATACAGTTTGCTATATATAACAAGGAAAATATATACTTTTTACTGTTAAAGAATATATAAAAAATACGCTATTTGATATATTTTTAGATAAATGTATTATTAAAGCGGTTAACGTAATTTAAAACAAAAACTAGACATTGATAAATTTTTGATTACAATATTACAGTTAGTTATTATTTACTTTAGCATATTAGACGCGTCACAAATATGAATACCTCTAAGCAAAATTGAATCACAGAATAATTTGGAGTTCATCACATTTTTGTTCGAACATAAAACAATTTTAAAGTTTGAAAGCTCAAATCCACATTGAAGTTTCAAGTTGAACGGTATTATGTGAACACGTCAAAAATCCTTGAGAAGAATCGATGCAAGAAAATATTCAAATTTTCTTTGTTCAAGGTAGAGATTTGGCACAACATGAAATGTTTTAAGACATTGATCTATTTTCTTTCAGGCCTTTTCTTTCAGGCCTGGAAGAATGCTTTTATACATATTTAAGATCGCTAGATATTGCACAAATACGAATAGATATTTAAATTGTACAGTTGAAAATTATAATTAATTCAAACTTTTTTACCTGACGTTGTTTTGGACATATATCATTAACTCTTCGAGACTTCTTTTGAGAAGGAAATATATTTTGCAAATCTTTTTGAAAATTTTGAAATAAACCAACACATTTGTGTTATTACCTTTAGCAAATGATGTTTTCTAAGGGTTTCAATTCAACAGTATAATATGCGGTAATTTATTACTTTGATTGCTTGGATGGGCGGTTTTGTTGCGGTATAATAGAATGAAATTGGTGACAACAAATAACGTTATTTAGAAGTATGTACATAAGTTTTAAAACCTCATTTTATACAATCCACCCGAAATAATAGGATCTCTTTGCCGTTACTTCCATGTAATGTTTCATTTGTATCATAAAAAGTGTAAAATCAATATAACAAAGAAAATAATAGCAAATAGCTTATGGCATAAAATAAATTCAATTTGTTATTTTAATTCATAACACTTGAATAAACTTCTCCTAATGCTTGAATAAATTGTCTCCACTATTCAACTTATAAGAAAATTTTTTATAAAGTGATCTTAATCATATTTTTAAATCGCAAAAAAAATCCTATTATCTAACATAAATTCCCTGACTGCAAGACCTCTGTTTTATTATGTAGAATCAAATAGGGTAGTTGCATTTCACATTTCTACCGTTAAAATATGTAAAATTGATGTAACAGCTAAAGTAACAGCAAAATGCTAATGAAGTAAAATAAAATACAAGACAACGGTAAGTTAAGTTATTGTTATTCACGATATCTGAATAATTACTTTTATTGCTAAATTTATAGGACTTTTTAAAAGAAAAATTAAGTTTAGTTTTCCTTAAAATTTCAAAAAATACAAAAAAAAAAAAAAAAAACTATTATGTAACCATAAATTCCATGATGTTTCTATAACTCTATTTGACTCTATAACTCTTTTTCTATAATTCTATTGTCTAAAATTTCATTTCGACCGCAAAATTGTGTAAAATAAATGTAGCAACCAAAATAAAAGCAAAATGTTAATAAAGTAAAATAAAATACTAGACAACGTTGCATTATTTTACTTCCTTTATGACGGTTGAACTAAATTTTCATTGTTAAATTTATGCAGTATTTTAAAAGGAAAATGTAGTTAATGTTTCAAATCAATTTCAAATTCATTTCCTTTTATTTATTTATTTTTTAAATCTTGGTTTAAAAAATGAACTCACCCGGCATTAAGGCCAGCGATAACAAAAACGTCACGACCATAGAGATGTTCTTAACCACGGTCCATATGCCATTGGAAGGATCGAACAGAATTTCTTCTCCTACACCCCAAGGCAGGTCCCGAATGCCACTGGGAGCCGGGATCAAGCAGACGAAGTTTTCTTCGAAATCGGATGCATACTTAGCGCCTCTAGTGGTTGTTACCCAAACTTTTCTCATTGGGAAGTTTGGATGCAACTTTATAAGAGTATCTTTTTAATAAGTCTAGATGACGTTTCTAATTTCTCTTTTATTTTAAATAAATTAAAAACTTATTACGTTATAGTAAAAAAATATTTAAAAAGAGGCTATAAAGTTTAAGCAGTACTATTCTTCTGTAGAAAGGTAAAGAGTAGTATCTGCAGATATGAGTTTTTGAAATATTTGAAGTAACTTCTTTTGAAGTCTCCACTAACAATGGTGAAATGTTAAAGTTTGACGGCTTTTTTTTTGGCTTCTTTTTACATAAACCAAACTTGCAAGCATGCACAATGAAGCTAGAGTACAATAAAAAACAAAAATTCGGAGGAAAAAAATAAAGATAAATGAAAATGAAAATTTTGAAGATACGGACTTTTGCCATTTCACGGCAGCATTAAAATCGATTATTGCATCATTGCACAATCAATGACCGTTTTATTTCTCTTTTTTATGACAAAATATGTTTTGAGAAAAATCTATTTTTCAGAAGCAGAATTCTTTAAGAACATTTTATCGTAAAAATTTGGTCTCATCTCTAAATAAGTTATTTTTTATGAAACCTAAGTACCTACTATTCTACATACCCCCTGCTTATAAAGCCAGTATTTCAACTAATTCATTCAACTCAGATTGAAGGCAAAGTATATAACGTGTCGAAATCATTCCTCTGAAATGCAGAGTACATCATGAATTCATAAAATGTAGTAAAACCTAAGTTACAGTTACTCACACACATGTCAGTATTTCATACTAACTGCGCGTAAATGACACTAAACAGCAAAACAAGTCAAATGTAGTTTTCGATAGACTTCACGCCTCCATTACGGTTGCTTCACGTAGTTTGAGCTCCTTGAGTTGATCTCATATTGTTGATGAATTATCTTGTGGACAGAATTATGCAACTAATATAATATTCTTAATGAATCAACACATGATTTCAGAAGATATTTTCTTCAAGAAATGTCAGCCGAAAAAAGGTTCTAAAGTCATTATCGCAAAAGCAGCGATGTGTCAAAAATAAATAAATGAATACCTAAATAAATAAATAAAATAAATAAATAGAAATTAAATAAATAAAAAATAAATAAATAAATAAATAAAATTAAATAAATAAATATTATTTAAGGGTCATTCCATTTAAAATCAACAAATTTTCAAAAAAGTTGTTGCATCACCATTTTTGTTTGATAAAAATTTGCATGTGTATTCCTTTTACTTCCCAGAGCTCAAAATGGTGGTCATTTTATTTTTAAAAAATTTACCCTTTGATATATAGGCCATTTTTGTTGTTGGCAACAGCGAAAATCGGGCGTTTTGATGCTTTGTCTTATGAACTATAACTTTTTTTCTATCAAAGATTTTGAGCTCAAATATAGCTCATTGGAAAGCTAAGAAAAAGATCTTTTTATATATGCTATCAATAAATTTCAGATATTTAAAAAATATTTATTTTTTCAAGGTCAAAGTTCACGACGAAAAGGACATTTTTTACTACTTTCGAACATTAAAAAACCCATGAAGGGTTCAAAGTAACAAGCCGATTTTTTCATCATATATTCATAGTCATGGTTACTTACTGTATAAAAAAAATTGGCTTGTTACTCCACCCCCTTTATGAGATATGCCCTCCCAAAGCTGTAAATTTTTTTAAAAATCCAATTTTCAACGCTAAAAAAATGCATGTGGGGGGCAAGATAAATTTTTTTTCATTTGTGGTATTTTAAGTACTTTTTACCAGCTTTCTAATAAAACAAAAGTTGCTTTGTTATTCAGAGGCGTTTGGCAGATATAAGGGACTGAACTTTCAAAAAATTGCACAAAAACAACACGATTATTTTAATTTTTTAAAATCTTTTTCTTTATTTAAATGTAATTATATACCTTATTCTTTGCCTTAAATGCTAAAAAAAGACTAAGAAGAGCAATGAAAAAACATATTTAAAGTTTAATAAGATAATTTAATATTTTTAACACCTGGGAATATAGAATATCACTAAACTTGTCTGATTTTTAAACATCTGATTGCTACCTACAACAGGACTGAGCATTTCTCAACTTGTCCAGGTTTGTTCATACCATGTGGTCATCCTTGTTCTGGCTTGCTCTCACATGTGTATCTTAGTTGTCTTTCAAATTCTGAAAGAAGTAGGTTGTTGAGCTAGTGTTTCTGCTGTAAAATCTTGTGAAGCTGATGTGATTTATACAAATACAAATACAAATGTGGCGACCAGCAGCAGGCTCAGGGCCCAACTTGGCTGGTCCTAGTCAAATTAAAGACCCCAATGAAGATCAATGGCCCTCTTAAAGCCAACTACTCCATTGCTCTTTACCGCCTCTTCCGGTAAGCTGTTCCAAGTTCCCACTACCCTGCTAAAATAGTAATTTTTTCGAATTTCCAGGTTCGCCTGAGGTTTAAACAGCTTAAAACAATGACCCCTTGTCCTGCTTTCCTTGCAAAACTCCAACCCTGCAACATCATTCATTTTAATAAATTTAAATAACTGAATCATGTCCCCTCTGGTTCTCCTTTGCTCAAGACTATACATATTAAGCATTCTAAGTCTGGAATCATAGTCTAAATTAGAAAATCCATTTACTAACCTTGTAGCCCTTCTTTGTACCCTTTCCAATAAATTAATGTCTTTCTTCAGATAAGGAGACCAAAACTGAACAGCATACTAAAAATGAGGTCTTACCAAACATCTATATAGAGGCAGAAGAACCTTCTTAGATTTGTTTGAAATAGATCTATTAATAAACCCAAGCATCCTATTGGCTTTGTTACTAGCTATGCTGCACTGTTGACTGGACTTGAAATCCTGATTTATTAAGACACCTAGATCCATAACATTATCTGCCCTACTAATGACTGAACCCTGTAAATAATAGCTTGTATGCTTATTTCCATGACCGAAATGCAGCACTTGACATTTCCCAACATTAACTGCCATACCCCACTTGTCTGCCCATTTAGTAATATGATCCAAATCCTGTTGTAGTTGATTTATTTGTTCGTCATTTTCTACAACCCCCATAAGTTTGACATCATCGGCAAAACAATTCATGTTTCCAGAAACATTTTCATGAATGTCATTCATAAAAATAATAAACAAAAGTTGACCTAAAACTGATCCTTGGGGAACCCCACTTAAAACCTCACTCCATTTAGAATAGTTACCCCTAACAACTACTCTTTGTTTCCTTCCTGTCAGCCAATTCCTAACCCAAACTAGAATTTTACCTCCTACCCCTATACCAGCTAATTTGCTGAGTAGTGCTACATGCGGTACCTTATCGAAAGCTTTTTGAAAATCTATGTAAACAACATCTACGCATTTTTTGCTATCTAAAGCCAAGGTAACCTTGTCATAGAAATGTAATAAATTAGTAGCACACGATTTACCTTTTCTGAAACCATACTGCAAACTACTCAACAGCCCATTATTTTCTAAGAAATTCATAATCTTAATTTTGATCAATGTTTCAAAAATTTTACATACCACTGAAGTCAGACTCACAGACCTATAATTTCCTGCATTACCTCTAGACCCTTTCTTGAAGAGTGGTGTAATGTTAGCTAGTTTCCAGTCCTCTGGCACTATCCCTGAGTTATACGAAGCATTGAATATATTAACTATAGCGTCAACTAATTCCTCTGCACATTCTACTAGAATTTTTGGATAAATATTATCTGGTCCCGGAGCTTTTGTGGTTTTAATTTTTTTCAAATAAAGTAAAACGTCCTCCCTGGAAAATACAAAGTCCTCAAGCTGTGTAGTAGCTTGTGTCTTGCTTGTGTCAACTGTTGAGATACAGTTATCGTTAAAAACACTGGAAAAAAAGTCATTTAGAACATTTGCTATATCACCATCATTCTGAATTAAATTTCCATGCTCATCTACTAGTGGCCCAATTTGATTATTTCGAACTTTCCCAGAATTTGCGTATGCAAAAAACTCCTTTGGATTCCTGTCAGTATTATCTGCCAGCTTTTGTTCCAATTCTCTTTTCTGAAACCGTACCAAATACTTAAAACTACGCCTAGCCTCACAATACTGTAGCCTGTCTGCGCTGTGACCAGTTTCTTTTAATCGACGAAAAGCAGCTTGCTTACGATTTAGAGCATCCTTAGTTTCCCTAGTGAACCACATGGGCCAAATTTTTGTGTTTACCCCTTTTCTCCTAAAAGGAACAAAATCTTCAACTGTTTTTGCTAGTTTTTCCTTAAACTCTGTCCACTGCAAATTTACATCGCTATTGTCCAAACCTGATGAAAAAACCGCTTTCAAACTCTGCCTGAGTGCGACAAAATCAGTATTTCTGAAATTAGGTACAAACCTAAAATTTTTGTCTTTGTGCATATCAAACTTAATCCCAAACCTAATGCTGTTGTGGTCACTATCCCCAATATGCTCCCCTACACATAATGCCTGTACAGAGCCTTCAACATTGCAGAAAACAAGATCCAAAACAGTATCCTGCCGTGTTCCCTCAGAAACAACTTGATCTAAAAAACAGTCACCAATTACTTTTAGAAATTCCTCTTCTCTACTATTATTGGGGTAAGAATTATTCCAATCAATGCCCGGAAAATTGAAATCCCCCATTATAATTACCGGTCCCTTACTCGACATGTCTCTAATAATACGATACATCTGTTCATCTTGACCCTGGCTTAGATTAGGTGGCCTATAAATGTTACCCAAACGTAATTTTTTACCCTTACCGCTCATCAATTCTAGCCAAACCATGTCAATATCATTAGGTTTGTCATTTATTGCCAATTCATTGCAAGTTAAAGTATCTCTAACATAAAATAAAACCCCACCACCTCTTTTACCCACTCTATCTTGTCAAAACAAATTATACCCAGGAATACACAATAAATCATCATCATTTTTGGTAGCCCATGTCTCGGTAACTCCAATTACATCCAAATTCTCATTTGTGATTATGCATTTTAATTCTTCCATCTTATTCCTAATACTGCGAGCATTGGTATAAAAAACCTTAAGCATGCTCAACTTGTTTTTATTCAACCCCTTACGATTTCTTGAATCAAAATTGTTGAAATGACTACTCTTATTTTCCTCCTTATTACCATTCCTAATTAAACCCAAATAGTTTGCATATTTTTGCAACCTTCTCCGTGAACCCTGCCCCCCTTTCAAACTTAGTTTTTTGACTCAGAATACTCCAAAACCAAACCACTAACCATTTTAACCCCTGTAGAACTCAGATGCAGGCCATCCCTAGCAATCCAATCTCGCTTACAATAACTCCACACATCGATGAATCTGATACTGCGCATATGGCAAATTTCTTTGAGTATCAGGTTCATGCACCTAGCCCGCTGGTTTAACCAGCTCCTATTGACTCCGTACCTGGGCAGCAACCCAACCACTTGGACACTGGTCGAACTGTTGGTTGCTTTATCCAACAGGGAATTCCACTCGTTCCTAAATTCCTCATTATTACTACGGCTTACATCGTTCGTTCCCACCCATAAAGTGACCATATCCTCCTTATCAAATGTCCCCCTCTTCTCTGCAACCTTATTTACATCCTTCACCCGAGCCCCTGGTAAACAACACCTAGCCACCTTACGTTTTACCCTCCCGATTGAATTTCCCACCTCACGCACCATAGAATCCCCCAATATTACCCCCTTCGTCTCCCAGTCTGTCTCCTTACTGCTTACTTCCCCCTTCTCCTCTGGAATAATCCCACAAACTAACTCACAGCTAATGCCCACATCCTTTTTAATAACTTCCCTCTTTCCATCTGAATTGTTTACCTCCTCTGTCCCACAACCTGAGGCTATTTGAGCCTGCAAAATGGTCATCCTATTTTTTAAGTCCAGGAGCTCAGCACACTTAGTGCAAGTGAAATCATCCTCAGAAATGGACTCCTCTTTTCCCTCATACAGACAGAACATCTGACAAATGTCGCAGGAAATCCACCTGCTCCCCTTCCCATTCTTAACCTCTTTCAAAATGCATATAACACCCATAATAACTCAAATGATCCACTTATACAAAAGCAATACAAAAAGACAAAAGTGCAAAATTTTAAGAGTAACTACTAATAATTAAAATAAGAAATCATTTGAGATAAAGATACAAAGAATGCAGATAACTAAGTCAGTAGTAAATAAAAATAAACTAACTTGCTACACCCAACAAGGAACACAGGCCTAACAACAAAGGAATCACCACATTTTAGGCTTAGCTCAAAAAATTGAAAAACACTTTAAGAATGCAAGTAAAGCAAAAATAAGTCTCAATGCACAGAAATACTAAATTATATGCGGAAATACAATAAAAATACCAAAACTGATACAATAAAAACAAACAATTTACATTAAAAATATCACTTAGCTCAGAGCAGCAAAAATCTCCCCTGCAACACTGGCGCCCTCTAGCGGCGGAAGTGAGCTAGAGGGCGCCAGTGTTTGTGTCTGTGAGGGCGCCAGCTATTTGTTTTCATTTCAAGTTCATTCATATTCACAGAATGTTTTGTTAAAGGTAAAAGAAGAAATTCTTTAGAATCCTTAAAAATAAATTTAAATTTGTCTTTCTACATGTAAACTGTGAATAAGTTATGGATAACCCTAAATGATCCATAGGAGTTTTTGAGAATGATGATTGTGATATTTTAAGTTACAGTAGGCAGTCTACTGTAAATAGTATTTCTGAGTACAGTGATGATGATAAAACTTTACTGCACCTGAGTACTGGGTGTAAAACTATTAAAACTGTTTGTACCTACCATGCAAAAAAATTTCTTGCCAAGTTTTGCCACCTTTATGGAACTTCTAGCTGGTAGGTACAAACAGTTTCAATAGTTTTACACCTAGTTCTCAGGTGCAGTAAAGTTTTATCATCATCACTGTACTCAGAAATACTATTTACAGTAGACTGCCTACTGTAACTTAAAATATTACAATTATCATTCTCAAAAACTCCTATGGAGCATTTTGGGTTATCCATAACTTATTCACAGTTTACATGTAGAAAGACAAATTTAAATTTATATTTAAGGATTCTAAAGAATTTCTTCTTTTACCTTTAACAAAACATTCTGTGAATATGAATGAACTTGAAATGAAAAAAAATCACATCAGCTTCACAAGATTTTACAGCAGAAACACTAGCTCAACAATCTACTTCTTTCAGAATTTGAGAGACAATTAAGATACACATGTGAGAGCAATCCAGAACAAGGATGACCACATGGTATGAACAAACCTGGGCAAGTTGAGAAATGCTCAGTCCTGTTGTGGGTAGCAATCAGATGTTTAAAAATCAGACAAGTTTAGTGGTATTCTATATTCCCAGGTGCAAAAAATATTAAATTATCTTATTAAACTTTAAATATGTTTCTTCATTGCTCTTCTTAGTCTTTTTTTAGCATTTAAGGCAAAGAATAAGGTATATAATTACATTTAAATAAAAAAAAAATTGAAAAAATGAAACTAATCGTGTTGTTTTTGTGCAATTTTTTGAAAGTTCAGTCCCTTATATCTGCCAAACGCCTATGAATAACACAGCAACTTTTGTTTTGTTAGAAAGCTGGTAAAAAGTACTTAAAATACCATATATAAAAAATTTTTTATCTTGCCCCCCACATGCACCTTTTTAGCGTTGAAAATGGGATTTTTTAAAAAATTTACAACTTTGGGGGGGCATATCTAATAAAGGGGGTGGAGTAACAAGCCAATTTTTTTTATACAGTAAGCAACCATGACTATGAATATATGATGAAAAAATCGGCTTGTTACTTTGATTCCTTCATGGGTTTTTTAATGTTCGAAAGTAGTAAAAAAAATCATTTTTGTCGTGAACTTTGACCTTGAAAAAATACATATTTTTGTAAAATCTGAAATTTATTGATAGCATATATAAAAAGATCTTTTTCTTGGCTTTCCAATGAGCTATATTTGAGCTCAAAATCTTTGATAGAAAAAAAGTTATAATTCATAAGACAAAGCATCAAAACGCCCGATTTTCGCTGTTGCCAACAACAAAAATGGCCTATATATCAAAGGGTAAATTTTTAAAAAATAGAACGAACACTATTTTGAGCTCTGGGAAGTAAAAGGAATACACATGCAAATTTTCATCAAAATCAAAAATGGTGATGCGCACCCCATTTGTTGATTTAAAATGGAATGACCCTTAAATTAAAAATTAAAAAAAAATAATTAATTAATAAATACATAGTGATGCATATATATGCAGAATATGTATCTTTTCTATAGTATACACTGTAAAAAATAAATGTTGTTTTTACGGTTTGACACAGCTAATTTTATGATAATGTACTGTAAAAATTGCTAATTTTACAGTAATAAACTAAAATTTATAAACTGTAAAATTGCTAATTGTACAGTAATAATCTGTAAAATGGCTTATTTTACAGTTTATTACCACGAATTTACAGTTTTAAACTAAAACCTCTGCTGCCAGTTTTATGCTATTGTTTTTACAGTGTAATATGGCTAAATTTTACTGCAATAAACTGTACAATTGCTGACTTTACAGTAAGAAACTGTAAAATTGCTAATTTTACGGTTTATTACTGTACCTTTTACAGCTTTAAATTGGAACCTCGGCTGCCAGTATTATAATGTAGAAACAACAGTTTCTTTTTGCAGAATATGCATTAACTGCAATTGTGTGGGTGTAGAATAATTTACAACGTGAGTCTTGCAGTAAAGCTCTATACTTTTCAAAATAATTTAAAATGAACATTAACAACTTTAGTGCTATAAGCCTGCCCTTTTGATGTAAAGGAATGTCATCTTGCTTGCAGGAGCTGTAATAAGAAAAAAAAACTGCTTAGGAGTTTAGAAAGTTTTGCTGAAAAAATGCGTTTCCTGGTTAAAGAGAAGTTTAAAGAAGAATAACAGTAAATGACCCTACTTTAAATGATATACAGTTTTTGCAGTAATTTGTCAAAGCAAAAGTTACGAAATAGTTTTTTTTTTTTTAAATTCATTTCTGTCTCTCTCTTTCTCGATCTTTTTCTTCGTGGTATTTTACTTAACATTTACGGCTTGAGCATTACAACTTTGGCTCTTTGCGAATGGTTATTTTTTGTAAGAAAAAATTCTGCTATTTTAATTTTTATTTTTCAATTGCTTTTGAATAAATAGGTCGTTTTAACAATGTGAAATAAATAATGTTCTTGTGATCATTTAACGAGTCTCCCTTGCGTTCCAGAAACGTTCATGGCACCATTGTCAAACACACCTGAAATTGACGTTATACATTAGAGCGAAGCAAAATAGTTTAGTGTAACAAGGCAGCTAAATTCCTTTATTCATAAAGAGCGTTCAGTTTTAAAGTCAAACCACTAAGATTAATGTTGCTTTAAGAAATGCGCAGGTGTTTGATATCCCTCATACAAATCTGGACATCAGTCACTGAAAAAAATTCTTAAGAAATAAGAAATAACACTAACACGCAGCAATGTGAGTCTTGTTTTTAACTAACTTATAGTTCCAAGTTCAAAAATGGTCTCAGTTTTAGAGTATCACGTCATGTTTTGAAGCTTTATAGGATTCAAATTGATCAATTCACGAAATATAGGATATTTTTGAAACAAATTGAACAAAAGAAAGAAAAAAAATAGGCGAGCAACAATTATATTAATTAATTTTAAAATCGAAAATATATTTTAAATTCTCATTAAATAGCACAAAAAATAATCCTTTTGAGCTACTAATGAAACAGGAGTTATTTTACATTCCTTACTGAAAATTTATCTCTTTGCTGTAATGATAAAGTGTCCAAACTGATAACAATACCATTTCTGAAAAGAAACACTCATTTTAATTTTAAACGGTTTGTATCAGCATATAGAACAGCAGGGATTCCATTGACAGTGGGCAGATTTGAATAAAGTATGGAACATCCCCCCCCCCCCCGATTTTGTAAAAGAAAACCTACTACAGTTTTGAAATCAGCATGGCCTCTTTCTGTACCTCAGAGCAAGTCTGAAGGAAGTTCGTTTTCGTTACTTTCCAGGAGAGTGCAGTTTGTCTAATGCATACAAAGGATGGATCTTGCTCTCTTTTAACGCTCATAAATGATTGTGGTAGATTTTTTTTAAAATAAAATTACGTTGTCATCATTCCGAATAGGATTCTACATACAATTCAGTAATAAAGTAAAAATCGACATTTTTGGACTTCTGCTAGGGTTTGAGGTACAGATTTTACTCTACAACAACTCAAGAATTGAACTCAACAAAAATTTTGCTGCAAGGGCAACTCAAATATAAACCGGCATTATTATTATTTTTGAATGTATTACATCAACCCAAAACAAAATGCAACCATTTTCTACATAGTATCCTTCTTTATTACTTATTTTCTTTTCCAGATTGGCTAGTTTTTGATGCCATTTGATAGAAAGAAGTTTGGCTTTGGCTGAACCAGTTGTGCAGCTGATCTTCTACTCTTGTATAATCATCAAACTGTTGTCCTTCTAGTCTTGTTTGAGTGGTCCAAAAATCGATAGTAGCAGGATGATAGATCTGGGTCGCATACAGGTGGTCTCTAGAGGTGTGACATGAAATTCTTTTATTTTTCTCGTGTTAAAGCGGCAGTAGGCGACTTTGCATATTAATGGAGAGGATTGACGTTATCTATCACTTACTAGCTTCGCTCGTTGCAATACGTAGCAAGTGATACTTCCAAAAGGCAACAGAAATAGGGTGCATTAATTTTTCTTCTTGAATGAGGTCATGAATAGCAACTATGTTGTCTGCAGCGATGCTTGCCCGCGTTCTCCTTTTGTTAAGGTAGTTTTTTACAGCTTCTCCTCCTGTCACAATTTTTCTTTAGTCCACTCATATACTCTAGTGTGCAAAACTGCTTCTTCCGCAAACTGTGATTGAAACAATCACAAGATCTCAGAAGGATTGGTGGCCTCTTTTGCCAGAAATTTAGTAATGTTGCGTTGCGCACCAGGTCTACAACTCTTGCACACTCATGACGTAATAAAGCAGCCCTAGATAGCCACACACTGTGAACAACAACCCTTATTTAGACATCCCTACCAACATGCTTGCAAAGCACCATTTGAGATTTATAACTAACAGCAGCGTTAAAGCCCTGCTCCACATCAGCGTAAAACGCTACCGAAACTGAAGGCAGAAATCGAAAATCCGGGTACTTTCCATAGGAACACTATGTAATCCATTTTACGCTTCTGCTTTATTTTTCTGCTTTACGTCAATGTGGAGCAGGGCCCTTAGTCAAATTCCGGTTTATATTTTATTGCCCCTCGTACAAATTGCTCTCATGTGTAACATTATCTCTTTACAATTTAACGACAAATTTCTTCTTTTTTCAAATAATCCCTTAATAGGGGAATAATTAATGATTTCCTCATACTCATGAACTTTACTAAAAGATAAACTTTCTTGTTCAAGAAAGAAAAATGTAGTTAGCTTTTCAGTTTTTCAGCCAACTTAGAGAGAGTAAATGAGCAGAACCCAGTCGGAATATTACACGTGAATTCATTTTCCCAGCGTTATGAGTCTTTCTGCAGTGAATCCACATTTAGGGCTTAAGAAGTACGCTGAATGTCTTCACAAGTAATCAGAAAACGGTAAAAGGAAGAGCCAGAATAGGCATTATTTTACATGCGAAATTACTTTATGTAGAGTGAGTTTGTTAGCGGTATTGTGGTTTGTCGTCTTTTTTATATTTAGGTATTGTTATTCTTTAATTTGTAGTATTATTTTGTTTTATGTCAAAAGAAATGCTGATTTTTTTTTTAATTTTTTAACAGATGCAACAATCAAAGAAACAAAGTTAAGATTAGAAGTTTTTTAATGTATGGTTTTGAAACAACGTGTTATGCTTAAATTAAATAAATTAGACTTCAATGAGGCTTGAAAAAGAGTTATCTATATCTAATAATTTTCAATCATACCTGTAAAACTTGAATAATATTTATCAGCCTTCTTAATCATTTTTAACCCTCAGATAGGTAAAAATAAATGAAAAAAAATTCTGGACTAGTAAAGTGTTTTTTTCAACGAAAAAATACTACTCTCTCTCTCTTTCTTTGTTTGTCTTCTTTTTATAAAAGTAAGTAATAAAAAAATCTTTTCTTGAAAACTTGAAAGAACTGCTGCCTAAAGTTTTACTTTAGGCAGCTTATATAATTTTTATATAAGCTTTTTATAAGCTTTTATAATTTAAAAGTAAAAATAGGCCAGACTATTGTGTTAAGTCTAATAATGGAATTAAACTTTGAAAAAAAACCACAAAACGTCTTTTAAGTAATTAGTACAAAAAAGCATAAATTATTATTACTATTATTATTATTATTATTATTATTTATTGTTATTTGTATCATTAAGGGAAACATTTTACGCAGATAGTTAAAATTCTTCGAGAACAAATGAAAACCGGTACCAGTTCACCGACCCAGTGGTTGAGAACCGGTGATATGATTGAATAATACACTACATTCAGCAGTTTTGAATTTATGGTGTACTTAAGTTAAAGTCTCGAGGTAATTTAGTGAGTCGTACAAATAGCGTTAATTTCATTACTAAAATTCGTAATTTACACAAAGAGAAAAAGCAATGTAGGGAATTCATACTTTTTTCACATCTCATAACTGCATTATTTAAAGGATGGATTTTTAGGGCTCTAACCCCTTCCGAAATTTTTCAAAACTATTCCAAAAAACGCTTTTTAATGCTTTTATTTGCTGAAAAAGAATATTATTTCCTATTTACTTTTCAATTTCATTTGACAAATGAAATTATCATTATTGAATGATAGGACAAATTAAATTATTTACCTGCAGTATTTATCCTTATTGTATTTTTTGCAAACATAATTTCATACACAGCAATACACCTTTTTAACTGTGGCGAGGATGTTTGGTACACCTCAGAATTTTTTTCTTGATTTGAAAGATGTCTCATTATTTTTTTTTTTCATATTAATGCCCCTAAAGCATCTACAGTAACAAAAAGGAATACTAGAATATAGAACATGAAATCAAAGTTTATTAATCATATATATTTCATGAGAAATGTGTTGGTAAATTGCACCCCTTTAATACTCTCCCCGAAACAATAGTCAGCTTATGGCCCTGTCTCATAATATTACTTTAAAAAAAAATTTTAATACACTTGTCATTTATTGAAATGAAAATAAGTTTCTTGGTACATAATAAAAGTCACGTGAAGCTGATTTTGCTCTGGCAACATGCAGCGAGAAAAATGTATCCGGTATGAAAAAGCAAAGAAAATACTTCCGTCTCTACAAATGATTTCTACTTTTCCTTCTTCCTTGAAAAAAGTACCTCGGTAAACAGTTTATTTTCCACCTCCCCTCCTTCGCCCCTCTGGTCTTGAATACAATAAAGTAGGTCATGCTTTCTTTTTTAAATATAAATCTTATATTTTGTGGTATTTTCTTTTTGTTAGGAAGTAATGTCGTTTTATTCGATTTGTCCTCAATAAACTAGTCTTGCTTTAAGTTTCGCTTACAAAATCTGATTGCTAAGAAGTTCAAATTTGGCTTCTTTAACAAAAAAAATACTTTTTTTTTTGTACCAGTACAAGAATGTATAGTAAGAGTCATGAATGTCTTTATTTATAACAATGGGGCAAGTGTAACCCAGAAATATAAATATACATTAATGCTAAGTTATGAGTATACTTAATTTCATCCTTATCTTAATTATATCTGTGGATATAACTTGAATTAATATAAATACACTGCAAAATTTGAACTATTGCTTTTACAGCTTGGCAGCCGAGATTTCAATTTCAAACTGTAAAATGCACTGTAATAAACTGTAAAAATAGTAATTTACAGGTTCTTACTGTACAATTATCAATTTTACAGTTTATTGCCGTAAAATTTAGTAATATTCTACTGTAAAGAAACAGCAAATTACTGACAGCAGAGGTTCTAGTTTAAAGCTGTAAAATTCATGGTAATAAACTGTAAAATCAGCAATTTAACAGTTTATTACTGTGAAATTAGCAATTTTTTAAATTAGCTGTATAAAACAGAAAAACAACATTAATTTTTTACAGTGGAATAAGGACTGTTTCTGGACTGAATATGTGCAGTGACTTGTATGAGTTATGCGTTGTTTCTAAAGTTTTTTTTTTAAATTTTTAACTTGCAAATTTTTCTGACATGGAGCTCATAGGATTAACGTCTGATATTGTATTTTTACACAGAAAACCAAGTCGAAAAATTAAAAAAGAAAAAAAGCCCCAGGAAAAAAAAGATACCTTTGAGGAATTTTTTTTAAAACCTTTCAGAGGGGGATAAATCTCCTAACTTGCTACAAATAATAGCTCTCTTGAATTCTTCTCTTACATAGTCCTTCAGAAGAATGTTATTGGTTATTATAAGGTTGCCTTCCCCTCCAAATAAAACATTGGCTATGAAACTGTTGAAAACTAAATAAGAAAATTGAAGGATGCCATGTCTAGAAAGTAGGGGAAGGAGGGGGGAGAATTTGTGGGCATATTTGTATTCATGTGATCATTTTATATAATAATTAGCAAAAGTGGTATCGAAACTTTTTTTTTTTTTGCCGCCTTTATGTGAATGTTTTGCATATTTAAAAGAGCGTGAAACAGAGAGACGAAAATGTAATAATTTCCTCTCTTAAACATTTTTTTAGAACTGAAAAAACTTGAAAATTCGAGATATAAATAAATAACAGCTGAGTTTACAAGAGAGAAACTTTTCATAAATAATAGCTAAGCTTTAGTCAGAAAAATATACCGTGAAGGATGAATTTTTCGTTTGCTAAAGAAATAGTCGTTTTAATGGAGGTGGCACAAAATATCTGCAAAAGAATATGTTTTCATAGTGAGCGAAGAGAACAAGAGGAAATTTCTCTCCTTAATGTAAATTATTGTTGAAAACAGACAAGAAAACTCCTTTTCTCACTACACAACTCAAATAATACTTGAATTTGCATATCAGTGATACAATATCATTTTTTCATTGAAGAGTCATCTAAACAGGAACGTCATTTCAAGTTTTTTCCAGGGGGGGGGGCAAAGGGGAAAACACAATGCAATTTCATCGGAAAACAGTAAAAACCACGTCCACTTATATGTAAATACATTGATTTCTCAAAGCCGGGGGGGGGCAAATGACCCCCTGTCCCCCCTCCCCTAAATGACGGGCCTACATCTGAAGGTTCAGCACAGCTAAAATATTAAAACACGAATTAAATTTTCATTTTCATTTATTCATAAAATAATAATAATAGTAACAGTAATAAAAATAAACACTTTTTAAAAGTTTATACAGGGTGTCCACTCCTATCGTGTCCCAATAGCTAATTTCTAAACCGTTAGAGATACGCATATAGTTTATTTAGGAAAAAATCTCCAAATTACGAAAGGAATTTTGGGTCTATTCAATGTTTTTCAAAAAATCAAATTTTGAAAGAGTTACGAAATTTAAATTTTTATACAGCGCCCAGTCCTATCAATCATATTTAGTAAAACATT
>JAXGGA010015217.1:0-29803 GCA_038373865.1 Uloborus plumipes
GAATTATTTGGCAAGTTTTTTTTTTTTTTTTTGAGGGTTTGTGGTCCTTTTAAGCATTGTTTAAGGACTCGTTTTCTTCATTAAAAAAGCAAAATAATATATCGCATCGTCTAGCAAGTAGTTTCAAATTAACTTTGATCAATTATAGCGGAAAACACCAGGATTGGAATGCAGTTGGGAATAATACATAATAATATTAAATAGCTCATAATAGCGATAAATCTAAAATATTGTACCTCTATTATTAACTTTATTAACAAAAAACAATAATAACTATAATAATTTTGGACTACTTATGATTAAGAAATCTTAGAAAGAAACGGAACAAGAGATAATTAAAAAACACTGCTCTGGGGCGATATCAGATTTTTAACATACCCTGAAGTGTTAAATATTCTAGTTTTATGTTTTAAAAATGTGCTGTCTAAAGTAATTAACTTTCTCTTTCAACAGCGAATAAGAGAATTGGAAAACGAATATCAAAAAGTGGAGAAAAATTTGATGGAATGCCAAGTAACGAATGGAAAGTATAAGGCAATTCAAGAGCAGTTAAAAAGAGTAAGATCTTTATTCATAAAAATTTTTGAATCATTCGGTTAAAAATACGTTAAAATTAGAGTGATATGGAATAGTATACTATTTGCATGTATAAATCACTTAACAGTACCTATACCTATTAGTACCTATTTTTATGACTATAGTATGATAAGTTCTCAATAGAAGTAGGATCTCCTTAAGTTTCTACCCTTGAAAAATTTTAAAATCTCATAGCGATAAATAATTACATGTGCCTTTTTATGCATTTAATTGCTAAAAGTTTACATTATTTGATATTTAATTATTCAGTTAATTTTGCAATCCTCAAATCACAATGAAATAATGTTAAACGGATTAATTGCACGTTACAGATCGAATTAAATAGTAATTCTGAAATATCCGATAAAAATTAGAACTTAAGATTAAAAAATGGTAAAAAGCAAAAAAAGAAAAAAAAATCTCATTCGCTCGTGTGTTTTATTATTATCTCGAAAGTACAATAATCATTTATAGCTCTTCTTACTAGACACGATGTAAACTAATATTGCGCGCATTGACGTATTGCTTGACCATCAAAGAGATGGGAAATCGAGCATCCGGTTTACGCGCAGACACATTTATTAGTTCAAAAGAATGTCAATTTGCTGTTACAGATGTGTGCTGTCTATAAATCAAGTAGAGTTACATTGAAGTGAACAAAACACGCGCATCGATTTTTGTTTCGTTGCACCTAAAAGTGATGAAAGAGATAGCGCAGGGTGACTGAGATACATCAATTAGTTTTATCCAAAATTTTCTATAAATTAGAAGGAAAAACACATTTGAATGAAAAGAATGATAATAAGTGCAATAGTTCCTTAAGAAAATAAACTAAATATTTAAGCAAATATTGAAAAGGTGATTGATTACAGATAAATGCCCCGCTGGATCTCTCTTGGGTTAAGATTAACTGGAAGTTTGAAAAAACGGGGGTCGGATGAACGAAGCTCTACTGAACGCATAAATAAATGCGTGATGTCACAGTTCATGTTACTACCTATCTCGACTTTGTTGTACACACTCACAATTTCATGAGCCCTCCCCCCTTCCCCTCCACCTCAGTGCTTGATATTATTTGTGGACAACCCCCCTATGAATTTAATTCTTCTTTAGTTTCGTAGTGTCGAAACTGTAGTGTTTCGTAGTCTTCTTCAGTTTCGAAACTTCTTCTTCAGTTTAATCGCATAAAACATGAGGATCGCTTAACTATCCCAGGAACTGGATGCATATCCGACCCTTCTGGAAGAACTTGAGAACGAGTATCGTGAACAACAGGCGGATATCGAGAGACTGGTGGCTAGCGAAGAAAAGGCCCAAGAGCGCAGAGAAAGAGCCAGGAAGGAGCTGTCTGTGATCGAATCTCAGGCTCTGAAAGCTCGCCAAGAAAAAGAGCGCATCATTGCCGAATTCAATAAAGCACTCAAACCCAAACAGATGTCTACTGAAGTAAGTTTAACTTTAGATAGTAAATATTGCTGCCAAAAAAAAAAAAAAAAAAAGATTTATTTCGTAGTAATCACTGTTATTCTTTTTGTTAGCCTGAAGTTTTAAAGCTATTTCCTCACTTGAATAATTAAAAATCTATATCTATAAAAATGAGTGTATGTATATATATATACTTGTTCTCTATACAAATCCACAGTTTGCGTCAGATTTTCATCAAACTTGACACAGAGGTTTCCTTGATGCCCTAGAAATTTCTCATAGGCGGGGTCTTGAAAATTTTTAAAAAAAATCTAAAAAAGCTCAAATTTAAAATTTTTTTTGTCAAAAAAAATGACCCTTTTTATAGGAAATCTAGCCTATTTTATATTGTAATCGAGATAGGCCTTTTTAGTATTTCAAAATTGATGAAATTTTAAGATTTTTTAAAATATTAGTATTTTTCCAACAATGATTACGATTAAAAGTAATGAAATTTTTCAATTTAAGGCTCACCTATTTTCCTTTTTAGCATTGAAAATAAGTAAAAAAAAACAATCATAATTCATGTGGGACTTTATAAAAAGAAAACCACGGATTTGAATTTCAAAATTTTGCAATGCGAACAAACAGTTGCGTCTGTAATGGAGATAAGCCTTCAGAACGAGAAACAGATTTATTTCAGACAGATTTATTAGATTGAGTTATAATAATTTTTACTTTGTAGGTGGGAACAGTTAATAGAGAAAAGTTAATATTTTGAATTTGGCGGGTGAATTTGATGCAATTTTTTCACTTCCATGTGCATATATTTCATGCCAGTGGACGCGGCAAAGCACAGACAACATTTCTCTTTAATTTTCACCTTTTGATAAGACTATTTTTCTGTAAACGTTTAACTTTCTGTAATATTTTAGTTTTTTTCAAAGTTTGTACCTAAGAGACTGATTGATGCAAATTATTTTATACCCATATGAATAGAACTCTTTCAAACTTATTTTCCCTGAATGCTATGTTGTATTAATAAGCACCCGGGCAACGCCGGGTATTAAGCTAGTTAATAATAAACGTGACTACTGTTTATTTCCATTAGCGGAAATCGGTGGAGCTGAGAGATACAACAGCAGCAGAAGAGTGGAGAAATTTGCGAGAGGAGCAAGAAGAAGAACTGAAGAAATTTCACGAGGCTTTCGAAAAAATAAAAGAAGCAATCGGAATTTCTGACATAAATGTAAGTAATTGCTCTGTCGAATACTCAATTGACTACTTTTTAGATTCAAGATTTAATTCGAACTTTCTTTCGGGGGAGGTGGGGGGGGGGGGGATCAAGAACGAACTGTACCTATACGTGAGCACTAAACATACAACTTTACGAGTTAGATAACACAGGAAAGCTGCAGATGCCACTTTTATTTGTTAAAGATAAACTGGAGTTCGGGAAGGGAAACAATGAAATGAAAAAACGTGCTATATTGGAATGGGCAATGTAACGAGGTGCTTTGTAACAACGCCCCCGTTATACTAAATGCCTACCGCATTTGCCTCAAAAAGGAATCCGACTGTTCGGAACAAAGCGCTACTTTGTGGCCTGCAAGTATTGGCGATGGATCCAAACAATTCAAACGAAATTTTTGATTGGTTCATTTCTGAATTTAAATTAAGAAATCAACCAATCGTTCATATCTCGGCTGTTTTATTTGTTTCGAAGAACTTCGATAGATAGCAGTGCGTTCCGTAGACTCATTTTTGCTCTATGTTAAAACCTAGAAAGCGATTGGCATATATTGCTGAGCATATTACAAGACTAGACTAAAAATGAGTAATAAATTTGAAGTAATGTTATTACAAATTTCTTTTCCCTTGTTTCATATAACATGTATACCGAGTTTTAATGACTTACATCTATTAGAACGCGTTTTACGTTACTCCAAACAGGGCAACTTTAGTTATGATAATCCGCAATCCTGTATCACCTTTTTAAGTAGTTTAACGAAACTAAGTTTGATTTCTGTTAATTTTTTCACATTTGTCCCTAAGGATGCGGAAGAGCGTTTCATAACTCAAAAGAATACCCAGGAAGAATTAACAGAACTAGTGAAGAGAGCCGAAAAAAGACTGGAAGAAATGCGAGAAGAAGCCAAAGAGTTGGAATCCAGGAACGAAAGCTTACGTGGAGCAGAACTGGCAGCACCACAGGTGTAAGTAGTACCGCGAAACCTCTCTAAGCTGCCACCCTTTCGTTCTGAGAAATTTTGGCTGCTCAGAAGACACTTTTTTCACGAATGATTTTTCTACGGAAGATTTACAACAGTTGCATTCTTTAAAAGTTGCTACAACTTTATTTATTCGTTTATTTACTTTTTACGTGTCTATTTCATCTGATGAGATAGGCATATTTTGTTTTTAGAAATCAGAATTAAATGCTAAATGTATTTTTGACATAATTTTTGTCTCAGATAATTAAGAGAATTTACTGATAGGATGCTAGAATACCGAAGTCAATGTACGGGAAAGTAGGCTAGTTTAGTTCTTGACAGAACTTCTTCTTATTACCCTAAAGAACTGGTCCAATTTTCCTGCGCAGATGCACAGAGGATATTCTATCCATAACCGGACAGCACTTGTTTCCTCGTTAGCAAACGGTATAAAGACTTAAGAATTGAGAAGACATTGCAAGCTCTTTAGCATAAAGTGGGGTAACATAGCATAGCTCAATTGTCTGTAATCAGTTTATACGACTAGAGTATGTCCATAAAAACTGAATAAATGTTTTGCTCTCTGTTGTTAGTTTATTTGTATGTATTTATTTATTTATTTTCTAGTATTTTGGAAGAAGAGCTCGAGAAGGCAAAACTGAAGCAAGAGGAGCAGCAACGTCGCAAGAAGGCTGCAGAAACCGAGTTAGAAAGAATAATAAAGTTGTCAGCTGACATCAAATCGGGGTTGTGGTACCAACTGCAACTCATGGAGAAGTATATGCGAGAAGTAAGTGTTTCACCTGAACCTTAAATAAGACCATCCATTTCCCAAACATTTTTTTACGACACAATGCGCAATCATCCTATCCCCATCAAGCATAAAATTCCGGATTTCAGTTTTGCCAAAATTTATTTCTGTCTATTTTGTCTTCAACAGATCGAAGAGAATCTCCATATATTATTTCTCTAAGCCGAATCCTATACCCGGTCGAAACTCGCTCATTTCTTTATCGAATTGCAAGAAAATTTATGATTTTGAAGCTTATCCCGCGGGCTATTGACGAAAATTAGACCCACCCTCTAAAAAGTGTCGGCTCGTTTTTTATTCGAACTTCAATTTTTGGGCACAAAATTGACTCTATCTAGCGAAATAATTGTCGTATCGTCTCCATTTTGATTTCATTCGATAGATTAAAAAAAATGCGTTCTTTAGAACGTTTCTCCGCTAGCGACGCGTAACGAGAATCTCGAAAATCCACGTTTAAGCGACTTATAAGCGATTGAAGTTTGAAAAAGTAAAATTTTTTGCTCAACTGTCAAAATCGTTACATTGTTGTTCAAATCAATTTTAAATGCGACATTTCAAGCCAAGGCTTAGCTCGGTAAACCTTAATTGTAACTTTTATTGTTTCAAAATACTATGGTAGTTTTGCGATAACGTTAGTATTTAGTTTAGTAGTAGCCTTGGGTATTTGATTTTAATATATGGTATCACTTTTGTAGTAGTTGTAAAAGTGAACGTGTCTTTGATCTCTTTGAAAAGTTGTCAGAACGACGGCAGTAGATGGCGATGTTGTGCAAATGAAGCCAATAAAAATGGTCGTATTAAATTTTAAGTTTAGAGTTTTTTTTTTTTTTTTTTTGCGGAATTCCGCACGGGTCACCTAGTTTGGTATAGTATTCAAGGTCAGGGGGGAATCAGATGTACAATAAAAAAATTCTGAACCCTGAACAAATGTTCGAGCATATTCTGTCCTTTCAACTTGAATTTATTCACATGAACAATTTTTGTTAAATTTGTAATCTTGATTCCAGGATGACATTAAAGTTACACATAGGCTGGTTATACGATTTCAATTGCTTCAAATTTTAATGAATTTGATCACCGTTAAGAAGAGATTATGTTTGATTAACATTTTGTAATCGCGATTATTTCAAATCTGTGAAATACCTTGTAAGAGATTTTATTTTGCTAATGACAATTAGTTCAGTTTCAAACGAAACTGTCTAAAAATGCCGAGTTTTGGGCAAATTACTTTTAAATACTGGGCTACATTTTGAGAATAACCAGGGGGAAAAATGACGTTATGAATGCTTGTTAGTGAATAAAATCCTATTCCCATGTACTTACACGGTAAATGGAAAGAATGGTTTATTTGCGCATGAGATTGATGTAGAAAGATAATCGCAACAAAATACAATCAATTTTGAAATTAATTAAACCCAACACCTACAATATTCAATCTGTGACCCGCAGGTCGATGCGACCCGATAAATCCTCTAAATGCCTAAATGTAAATTGAGATCATTTTTTTAAAAGAAAAGAACAGACCGAAAGTTGAACAATGCGAAAAATTGACGTAAAAGACAAACGAGATTATAATTTACATCAAAATTTAGTTTTTCAAAAAAATAGGACACATGTTAAGCAGTGCCTCATGAACGTTGGAATTATAATTTGTAAGTTATTTCCATTTACCTTGGAGTACAGCATGTATGGGGCTAATGAAAAGCTTTTGAATCGCACTTAAAAAGGCAGAGGGAACGTAAAATTGATAAATAAATGTTTTTAGTGATCTTCCGTCATTACAGATGGAACTTGTTGAGACCTGTTACATTACATCTGTAGAAATGTTGGAGAGGTAAATGTAACATTACTAAACTTCGAAACAAGGGCGGATACGAGGGGCGATCGCCCCTCCCTTGAGGGACTCTTCTCCAGCAGCTTTTCGACTTTGAAATTCAAAAAAGGCAATTTTAGATGGTCTTCGATGATACTATAAGAAGTGGTTGGGATTCGGGGCTCTGATCTGGAATGTTTTCGAAATTGAAGACCGAAACATTTATAATAAACGTGTGTTTCCCAGGATATGTGGTAAAAAAGGGAGGGGGGAGGGGCAAGTAGAAAAAAAAAATCGCCCCTCCCTTGGAAAATTTCTGAATCCGCCATTGCTTTGAAACAGAAACATTTTTCACAGCAACATCACCTTCAAACAATGTTGACTCCTACAGAATCGTTTGGAATCACGTGAAAACCAGCAAGATGTCTTCTTGATCTTGTCTAATCTTCACTCACCCATAGCCTAGTTTCAACAATCACCGTAAGTGTGATAACAGAGCTTATTTTTAGTTAGTCCATGTTTTTTATCTATCCCAACTACCCTAGCTATTACATTGAATCTTAAACTCAAATTATTCCTATCAACACCATCAATCTTCTTGTTAGCAAAACAAAATTTTATGTTCAATTCATTCAAAGACATGATTTCCTATCTCCCCATTTTTAGCATGGTTATGACTATTGATTTATTCCTCTAAAAGTACTATTTTACCCTGTAACTGAATTTTTCTGTGAGCAGAACCTCTGTTCCAACGCTTTTTCCGGCCCAGTTGTCTTTGAATGTTTTAACTAAGTTTTTTCATTCTAACTAAAATTAGTAAAAATAATTATGAATTGAAAAGTGTAAAACTTCTAACTGCGTATATAAATATGCGTATATAATTATTTTATTCATTTTTTTTTGTTCGTTTACTTAAGCATTCCTTTCCTAAAAAATGTATTTTTAATCGTCAAATATAAAATATTTCGTTACAAAAATATTTTACTTTGTACTTTGTCCCATGGTTTTGTTCAAAGGTGGAACATGGAAATGTTCCACCTTTTTGGAAAGGATAAAATAACTGCTAAAAATTAAAAATAATGTTTCAACAGCAGATTGTATTGCAAAATATATTACTCCTTCTTTATGTGCAATAATTTCTTCATTTTGAAACGTATATTTTATCTTAACCATTTCACTTTGCCCCTCACTGCTTTGTACTATAATTTTTAATACGCTTTTATTATGCAATACATCGCCAACTCGGCTATTTCGATCCATGGACTGCAGTTTCGTGCTTATTATGCACTCATCAGCATGGAATACGAAAGTAGCCAAGTTGGAGGCAAAAAACTTACTTTCGTATTCCATGCTGATGAGTGCATAATAAGCGCGAAACTGCAGTCCATGGATCGAAATAGCCGAGTTGGCGGTGTATTACATGTTCCTGCCTTAGCCCTTGCTTAGGGCGGTTACTCACTGCTTTATACGCTTTTATTAGTTTCACATATGGGTTTGTTTGTCTGTATGTATGTATGTGTAACTCTGAATAAAAGATAAAATTCGCGTTATTTGCAAATATGAAAGTAATGTGTTTAATACTATTATTAATACAAACGGCTAAACTATATTACATATTGATGCATTATTAGTGCATGTAAATTTAGCGGATATTCAATAGTTTTGAAAATCAAGGGAGGGAAAATCGGTTAGAATATCTTTTTAGTTTGATTAACTCTAAAAGCGTATTTTTTAGTTTTTTTAAACTATAATTTAAATTTTTATAGGATGAAGAAACGATTGTAACAACGCCTCCAGATACGGAAGTGATTGGCATCGTAACGAAAATGGAGGCTATGATGGAAGTGATGCTGGAAAAGCTTAAAGGCGAAGACATAGAGGAACTGAAGAAGAAACTTCTAGAGGAACAAGTCAGTAGTTCCACACCCCTAATTTTCTTTTTAACCGACTTCTGCAAAGGAGGAGGTTATACAGTTCGTCGGAGATTTTTTTTTTTTTTTTTTTTGTACATTATAAAACTATTCGAAGACGCCTAGACGGATTTAAAAAATTCTTTTTTTGTTTGAAAAGTTTTAACTTCCAATTGGTCCCATGGGCTCGTGGTCCGGGTTGCATAAGGTGTCCTACAGAAATCAAAATCGTAATAATGACAATTTTGAATGAAGGCCCCGCTGGATTACATAATGAAATTAATTTCTATGGTCTTTTTTGAATTTTTTAAGTATATTATAAGATTACTCAAAGACGCCTGGACAGATTTCATTTTTTTTTTTTTTTTTTTTTGAAAACTGGAAGGTATACACATACTTTCCAGTTTGTCCCATGGTCTCATGGTCTGGATTTGATAACGGGGTCCTTCAGAAATTGAAGGAAATAGAAATCTTAATCACAGTAATCATAATAAGGACAATTTTGAATTATGGTTTCGCTGGATTACATAATGAAATTAATTTATATGGTCTTTTTATCTTCATCTAATGCTGATAGCAGATAACTGGCCACCTATATATAGTTTTTCTATAGCGAGAAACTGGTATTGCTTTGAAATATAAATTAATTGAAAAGCGGTAACATGAAAAAGATTGAAACCCAATATACCATTACCATGAAAATACATACTATCTGCCCACGATTGCTATGGAATTGGCAAACGACCAGGATATACGAATCTGTCTGAATAATTGGGAAAAGGAAAAATTGATGTGCTTGTTTCGTTCATGTCAATGTGCTTAATTTAGAGGTTAACACATCTGCAAAAGCTAACATCCCTCAAAAACTAAAAGATGTGTCCATTTCCGCAAGCAAACCGGATGTTCGCATTCCGATCTCGTTGGCGGTCAGATTGCATCTGTTTATTGATTGTGTTTACTTTTAACAATTTTGAACAGTTTACATCAAAATTTTCTCATTTTAGTGCTCCGAAAAAAAAAATTTTTTTTGTTTTTGAAGATTTTATTTCTTCTTCTAGTTTATTCAAAAAGTGGAAAGCGTGAAACTTATTCCTACACCGGGAAGGAGGATAAAAGCAGCTGGTAAGAATTCAGCTCATAGTTGCTTCCGGCTTAATAGAAACCTTAACTATCATCTCAAAGATGTAGGGGAATGTGGGGCAAAGGGAAAGAGTTAACACCTGTTTCAAAATGAACGAATTGGAAATTTGCTCTGCAAATCAGTGCACGTAAAGATGGAACAATGTATTTTTTCGTAAAATTTACGTTGAAATGTTATTTTTCATTTTGGACATTTATTTTAAACCTTCAAAAAAATATCAAAATTGTTCACCTCAAAAAACCATGGGGCAAAGTGAAAAACACAATATTTTTGTAAGGACACATTTTCTATTTGATGAGTTACAGTAATTTTCGTCAAATGAATACGTAAATAAACAACTAAAAGAATTATAGTGAAAAAATAAACTCATAGATGAATAAACAAATGAATGAATTAATTAATGTATGAGAAAAAGAAATGAGTGAATAAAATAGAGAATGAGTAACAAAATAAGTGAATGAATGAATAAATATTTGAATTAACAAATAAAAGAATGTGAATAAATTAATGAATGAAGAAATACGCAGGTGATTTAGTAAATGAATGCATAAGCAAACCAAATTAACTATTTCACTTTGCTCCATCCACTTTGCCCCGCGCGCACTTGACTAATTACATGGAACATTTGAAATCAAAACTTGCTTAATATAACAACGAAATGGGGACTCCACTGGACGTCAGTAGATCTCAATTAATAGTTAAAACTATAACGACATAAATTTTATCATTTTACAATAGCAAGAAATATTTTTGAAAAAAAAATATTACAATAAAGGTATCAAATTTTGAAAATCACTTGCATAAATTTTTTCGTTAATGTTTGAGCTATCTTTTTTGACGGGAATCAACTATATGTCTAGGGACTTAGCTAAAATACTGCTATATAGACGGCGCTGCAAACTGTGAAAGCCCCATATTCCCCTACATTTCATTTTTGTTTTGCTGAAGTTTTTTATTATTTTTTTTAATTGCAGAAGAAGACGAATCTAGTGACGATGAAGATTTTGAGAAGAAGAGGACAAACCTGAAAAAGGAAGCTCAGATATACGCAGAGATGAAAAAGAAGCAGCAGGGCAGAGGAAGAATGATGATGCTATGAGGCTCCTTACTCTTTCGCTGTGGACGTTTATTAATTGCGGGAAAACGAAAAAGATAAAAAAATTGCGCTATGGCAAAAATTTCATTTGGTCTTTCGATAATCGTACAAAATATAGTTTCTGCCATTAAATGAATTCGTTAAGTATGAAACGAAAAAAAAAAAACATTTAAGTTTAAATTGCACTTTGGATATTGTCAAGAGTTACTCACAATGGCTAATATTGCAAATTGTAATTAGAAACATTCCAAATTTAGTTGTACTAATACTTCGCTTTTACCATCAATTTGTAAGAATAAAGAAATTTAATATTGCAATCCTTTTTCTTTTTCTTTTAGGTTTCAAAATTAAAATGTGCAACAATAATTCTTGAAAAGAAAAGAACAAAAAAAAAAAAAAAAAACAGTTTATTATTATTTTTTAATTATCTTTACTAATAATAAAGCTGAAGGTTTGTCTGTCTTTCTTTCTGTCTGTTACGCGCGTAGCGCCAAAACCGTTCTGTCGATGTTCATGCCACTTGGCACAAAATTAGTTTGTAGCATGTAGTTTTGCACCTCGAAGCGATTTTTCGAACATTCCATTTCGTTCTTTTTCTATTCGAATTCTTAGCGGAAATTCGATAAAATAGGGAAGAAATATTTCACACACATTTTCAAGTCTTATGTCATTCGAAAGCTTGAAATTTTCTGCACAAAATGAAGTTTTTTCGAAGTTTCTACGATCATCAGGAGTGTTGTAACAATTGTTTTTAGAATCCCGAAATTCAAGGCTTACCTTCAGTAAAGCAAGCCAAACGATTCTAAAATGGTTGAGCTTTAGAATAAAATTTGTTTGAAAAGAGAGATAAAATTAATTATTTTATCAACGGAAATCAACTTTTCATGTTGTTACTATGGTAACGTGTTCATACTTATTTTTGTTTCCAGGGTTGCCAGCGTCAATCTTCGTAGGCTACGGCCAGACGTAGTATTTTTGATTCTACGGTAGTATTTTTTCGGCCCAAATAAGGAGCGTAGTATTTTTCTGGCAACCCTGTTTCAAATACACTAATGACTTAATTAAAATATTTGGCGGATTTTTTTTTTTTTTTTTTCATTTTCATAGATTTCGCATTTCAGCAACATTGATTTTGGCAACGTTTGGAAACAGTAGTATTTTGTAATATTTTTTTTAGAGGAGGCGTAGTATTTTTTTGTTCCAATTCTCTGGCAACCCTGTCTTTTTCCCGGTGAAAATGCTTTGGGACCCTGCTTGGCGCGTTTTCAGAAAGTCAACTACGCAAAATAGCTAGGGTTACCACGCTTGGCGCGCCTATCGTTCATTTAGCGAGAAAAGGGTACCTAAAGCACAAATTAACGAAATATCGTATCAATTGCGATATTGCATCGTTTTTTTAAAGTGTTTCATTTCGGAAAATGTATTGTTTTGTTTTTTAAGCTAGGAAAGAAAACTTTCTTCTTCTTTTAAACTTTGGTAAGATTTCTGTTGGTTCCTGTTATTAACAAAATTGTTCTTATTTTCTCTTTTGGCTTATTTTTGTCCATCTCCCTTAGGGTTGCATTCGAATGTTCCAAGGGGGTGTTTTACCCCATTTATCGGGTAAATCAGTGTTTTCAATGCAAGGTGATATGAATTGGTTAACAAAAGTGATTTGAATTGGCGCGACCACTTGGCGATATATCGCCAAGCTTTTGATCGCCAAGTATTTGACGCCAATTGGCGAATTTTTTTTTTTTTTTTTATTTAGGTTCAATTTGGCGCTGTTGGCGATATTTTGCGAAAAATCCACTGAATGATGTTAAAATCGATGATATTTAGGAGATTAATCATTGTAAAACAATTTTTTGCATTGTTTCGTAGCAAACTAGGGATACAAATGTTTGAATTGTTATCTTGCTCACTCCAAGCACTATTTTAGCACTTAAGGCATCTACTAAGAAATTTACACGTAAAATTAAGTAGTGTGGGGTCCATGAATTATAGTTGAATAAAACTAAAATAGAGCATTTTTTCTGCTATATCAATTATTTTACAAATGAACTTTTAATTTTATACCACGGGCAAAGCCGTGCGGGTACCGCTAGTATTGCCTAAAATTATTGGAGCAATTTCTTTTCATTTAAATATTTGCTTTATAAAAGTTCCTTTTCCCCAATTTTCTTTTGTAAATTCTTTGAAACCTGCCTTTTATAGTATACTAGCGGTACCCGCACGGCTTTGCCCGTGGTATAAAATTAAAAGTTAATTTGTAAAAAAATGATATAGCGGAAAAAATACTCTATTTTAGTTATAATTCAACTATAAATTCCTTCAAAGTAATGATATATAAAATTTGGTATGTGACCCTACACACTTCCTTTTACGTGGTAAATTTCTTAGTAGATGCCTTAAGTGCTAAAATAGTGCTTGAAGTGAGCAAGATAACAATTCAAACATTTGCATCCCTAGTTTGCCCACGAAACAATGCAAAAAAATGTTTTACAATGATTAATCTCCTAAATATCGCCGATTTTAACATCATTCAGTAGATTTTTCGCAAAATATCGCCAATAGCGCCAAATTGAACCCCCCCCCCCCCCCAAAAAAAAAAAAAAAAATTTTCTCTTTTCGCTAAATTTATTGCCAACCTTGGCGATATGTCGCCAAATTGACGTCAAACACTTGGTGACCAAAAGCTTGGCGAGATATCTTCAAGTGGTCGCGCCAATTCATATCACTTTGGTCTGCATTGAAAGCACTGATTACCCCATAAAAGTGGTAAATCACCCCCTTGGGGACATTCGAATGCAACCCCAAAGATAGGTGCACAAAAATAAGCCAAAAGAAAAAATAAGAAAAATTTTGTTGCTTACAGAAACCAACAGAAATCTTACAAAAGTTTAAAAGAAGAAGAAAGTTTTCTTTCCTAACTTCAAAAACAAAATAATCCATTTTCCGAAATGACATACTTTAGAAAGAACGTTGCAATATCGCAATAAGATAGAAGTAAATACAGTCGAGCCCGCTTAATGGAATAGCCAATTTGTCACGTAAAATTATTCTAATAAGCGGGATATTCCATTATCCGGGATTCCATCCACACGACGTTCCAACTTGCATTTAAACCAAGAAAGCATTTAAATTTGCCTTAACCACAAGTATATTCATCAACAAGTATATAACGATTAACTTCAGACATATTAATTAATGGTAATTTAAATGTATTAATTAATAATACTTTAAACATATTAAAATTTAGAAATTCAATTAAAAATGAACTTATTAAATGACCAGGAACGTTGCCCGTTTCTCAGCAAACCAGCGAAGGAGAGCAGCATCTTCAACTTCTGATTCTTTACCTGTGTATTTTCTCTTTTGATTAAGGTTTTTGTTTAATTTTCCAGTGGTTTAGAATTTTTTCTTTATTTTTCAACAATTTCGAAACTTGAGATTGCGATATCTCGAACTTTTTTCAAGTTGTAACTGCGTACATTTACATTAGCATTTGAATATTCAATAAAATTCACTTTTCTTTCAAAGTACGATCTTTTCGCTTAGAAGACATTATGAAGAGACAAGCACATGCACAGCCGAAGCAAAATCGGAAAATGATTTCAGAACATCAAGGTAGACTTATCGTTGCGCTTCTAGGAACAGATTCGTCACAGCCTCGTCTTCTTCCCCGGGCCTATACACCTGTTGGTTTGCCCATTACTCCTTTATTCTCTATCTCTCCTTTGGGTCCCTAGAGGTAAAGCTTATTCGAAACTTATTGCTCATTCTCTGAAGCAGAAGGAACGATACACAACACAGTGGGGGCGACAAACAGTATACAACACTAGGGAAACATTCCTTTCAAATTCCAGGAATCGCTTTTCTTGCCCCTGCACCCTTTCAACGAAGTGACAAAACATTATTTGGAAGCCGTCCGTTAGCTTCACAATCATTATTGCTCTTTACTGGAGGAAAAATCCGGAAAAAAGGGTTGGAAATGGAAGGAGATCGACATCAGCGTGGCTAAAAATTATTCTTTTAACCGGGATTGCTTCCTAACATGATATTCCTTTAACCGGGAAATTTAACACAGAAATGATTTACTACGGTTCGGGACATTGAAAATTAGAGATGGAACGAAGCTTCGGCCGGGCCGAAGCTTCGGCCAATTTGCCCAAATTGCCGAAGCTTCGGTCTGGCCGAAGCATGAGTTGTGATTCGGCCGCTTCGGCCTGAAATTACGCAGCGAATGAAAGACAAGTAAAAAAGAATGCATGATAGGGTAAGTGCTCCAGTAGTCGGCCACAATGGCATAAAATTCCTCATAAATAGTAGTACATTTTTAATTCAAAATCAGATGTGACGCATTCACACATTCATGTACTTATCCTCAATCATCAATCAGTGGCAGTTAAGTTTCGGGTACTTTTTCTTGAATTAGTAATGAGTCATTTCATTTTGAATGGTGTGCCCGTCATCCAAGATTGCGATTCTGCTTATTTTTAAGGTAAGATGATTCTGTGGCCGACTATTGGAACATTTACTAGTGTTGACAACAGCTTGGATTTTAACATATTTTTTTTTTTTTTTTTTAATTTCTGAAACAAGTAGATGATTCACTATCAGAAATGTTCATCCTTGTAAAGTTTTACCTTGTTTTTGTTACTGTATTGACAGTTGAAAGTTCTAGGTTAGCCAAGATCAACAAAAGATCTCTTAAATAGCCGACTACTGGTGCTTTTACCCTACTATTTTTTCGAATTCACCAAAAAACTGAAGCATTTTGCATTAAGAATATTAAGATAAATATATAACACAGCGTAAATAGTAGTAGATTGGGTAGTTCTATGGTATAATACATGATCATATCAGTTTTTTTATTATAAAACATCAACTGAATTGCAGACTGAGCTTTTCATGTTCCAAGTAGAGCTTCCTACTACTAATTTGAAATACAAAAATAGTAATGTCGTCTTTTCTTGTACTAGCAGTACAAAGCAAAACAAAACAAGAAAACTTTTAATTAGTGAAATTAATTTAAGAGTGACCCAGTAAGCTGAAAATGTTGTGTAATACTAAGAACATTAAAATAAAAACAACCAAAATAAAAATAAACTTTAATTAATGAAATCAATTTAAGAATGCCACAGTAAGCTGAAAATATTGTGTAACGCTAAGAATATTAAAACATATGGAGAAAAGTATAAAACTCTACGCATTTATTATGCATTTAATCCAAAAACTTCAATATGTGCGCCAGCCGAAGCTTCGGCCTTTAGTTGGCCGAAGCTTCGGTATTCGGCGCTTCGGCCAAATGCCGCTTCGTTCCATCTCTATTGAAAATGTATTACATTAAGCGGGATATTCCATTAACCGATATTCCATTAAGCGGGTTCGACTGTATACTGAAATAGAATTGAATGCCAAATTGTAAAAAAGTCGCCAAAAAATTAATTTTTAATATTGTCTTTCATTATTTATTAAATGCAATTATTACTGCAAATTACAGTCCAACAATAAATAATCACATTGCAAAAGTATATTTGGAGCAATTTTTTCTTTTAAACTCAACTGATCCTAAAAACTTTAAGTATCTACTTATATTAAAAACTGAGTATCTTTCTAACTATCTTTCTAACTATCTTTCTATGTCACGCTTCTTTCTCCTGAACGCCAATGAACTGAAAGTCGAACCAGGTACCGATAGATAGGTAATTTTTCAAGCTTCATTAGTTTCAATCTATATAATTATACGATTTTAATTAGCGAAGATATCAATTAATAAGTAGTCAAGTTTAAAGCGATTAAGCCTAATAAATGATTAAATATGAAATCCATTCTTGCATTGCAAAACGTGGTTGCCATGCCATGAAACAATAATAAAAATGAAAATGAGAATTTTGAATGAAGGCTTAACTAAATCAAACACGAAACTCATAAGCGGGCGACTTACATAGTATTTTTATCGCTAGCTACTTGTAATATTTTGAAACATTCATTTGTTGAAGAGCCATCTACTTATATTAAAAACTGAGTATCAATGTCTGCTTTTTCTCCTTTGAGCGAGCTGAACCAAGGGCGGATCCAGCTTCTGGTTAAGGAGGGGGTCATTTTCGGAAAGGGGGGGTCAAAGTGCAATTTTTGTGCAAAAATGGGGTGGTTTGGCAGTTTTTTCGTAAAATAAGTCCCAAAAATGCAATTTTTTGCTATATTTGGTCGGTTAAGGGGGGGGGTCATGATCCCCATGACCCCACTCTGGATCCGCGCCTGAGCTGAACTTACTGAAACTTTCCTCACCATCTTGAAGGCGCGAAGCATCTCAATAATTCGAAGGATTTTTTTTATACAGGAAAAAAGTAAAGGCGTGAAGCGCCTGTTAGCGAGCCGCCTTGGCGGGGAGTAGTTTCTTGACATTTTCCTCACTACTTTCAGGGCACGAAGTGCCCGTGCAACGCCGGGCCACGTTCGTGGTACGTCTTGAAATCGAATGAACATTAAATTATATCAAATAAAACTTCAGAATGAGGTAAAAGTTAGAGAGGGGGGACGTTATGCATCAACATGCCGCAGGAAGCTAATCTAGCTGCCCTGGCAGCTAGTTAGTCATAGAAATTTCGTGCATTATTCTTCACAATGATAATAAAAACAATAAACATCGACAGAGATCAACCAGCAAACGATAAATTAAAAGCTAAATTCGTTCACTCAAGCCATTTGCTGCAATTTATATTGAAATAAATTAATAATGAAGTAAAATATGTTTTGCAGACGATAAATTTAGAATGGTACCCTGTATTTTAAGGAAAGGACTCGATTTCTCATTTGATTGACAGGTGCAATCTTATCATGGTTTTTAATATTTCATTTGACTAATTTTAATAAGGCTTGGAGTTTGGATTGTTACAAAAACAAACACATTTTTAAAATTATTAAGGGAAAAAGAACGAAATAAAAACGTAACCATGGTAACAACATGAAAAGTTGATTTCCGTTGATAAAATAATTCATTTCATCTCTATTTTCAAACAAATTTTATTGCGAGCAAAGCCATTTTAGAATCGTTTGGCTTGCTTTACTGAAGGTAAGCCTTGAATTTCGGGATTCTAAAAACAATTGTTACAGCTCACCTAGTGATCGTAGAAACTTCGAAAAAACATCATTTTGTGCAGAAAATTTCAAGCTTTCGAATGACATAAGACTTGAAAATGTGTATGGAATATTTCTTCCCTATTTTATCGAATTTCCGCTAAGAATTCGAATAGAAAAAGAACGAAATGGAATGTTCGAAAAATCGCTTCGAGGTGCAAAACTACATGCTACAAACTAATTTTGTGCCAAGTGGCATGAAAATCGACCGAACGGTTTTGGCGCTACGCGCGTAACAGACAGACAGACAGAAAGAAAGAAAGAAGGACAGACAGAACCACCTTCAGCTTTATTATTAGTAGAGAAGAGAAGTATTTATTTAGTATCCAGTTAGTGTTAATATTAAATTAGATTGTGTAGAGGTAAGTGGTCCAAATATGGAACACTGCTTTCATTTCGGTACGTAATACCGATTAACCTGTTCACGCAAAATGGATAATTTTAGTGTCATAACTCTTAGTGCTCATGGGATTGCGAGAGGTGAGCGCTAGTTGTAGCAATGCCTCCTTGATACTAATTTTAATATTTCGGATGCGTTAGTTGTAGCTGCCCCAAATTTACTGCGTGCTAAACCTTCGGTACATCATTTTTTTAAACACTATAATCCAAAAGTATTGCATGCACAACGATGAGAAATGTATGAAAATAACCACAAACTCATCAACATTTGGAATTGAGGTGGTACTAAGAGTGCAGCATTTTTCAAATGATGACAATACAGAAAAAGCTGTTCTTGTGTGTGTGTTATGCTGTTACGTCCTGGTACAGTCATAGCTACGGCATGGATGCTAATCTTGAGTTCATCTACGCTTTTGGTTGTGCTGGCAGATAAAGCAGGTCATTAATGTACCCCTAAAGCACTGAATAGATGAACACTACGCATATTGTAACGCACACAAAAGACGCTTTCCTTGTTTGGTCGCCATTGTAAAAAATACTACACTCGTATTACCACCTGGTTAACGCAATTCCAAATCTTGATAAGTTTGGTTATTTTCATTTTTCCTAGTTACGAGTGCAATACAGTGTGACTTTTAGTTAACCTACAACTTTAAAATCAAATACCACAAGAACCTTTTGCAGATAGAGTAGCAGTTTTTCTTTTCCATTGAAAAGAGCATCGAAAAGGAAATTAATGGGCAATATTTTCAAGTGAGAACCTTAAGAGAGGATACAGTAGTGCAACCTAGTTACAAAGTAATCAGTTGCTTGTGCAGGTGTTTCTCTTTTTGTAAATGAGTCAGAACTGGATTTATTGAGATTATTGTCTGTCTGCCTCTTCTTGCCACAACAAATACCTTTGATGTGATTCCAAAGATAGAAATCACACGCATTCATATTCGGTAAATAAGATAATAAGATAGCCAACCTTATTCAATGTCCATTCTAATGCACCAGGATGATAGTTCGGGTATTAACCCTGAAAGCGGTTTGGCCGTACAGTGTACGTGCAACCCGAAATTGGTCTCATCTGGTTTGCCCGTACGGCGTACGGGCATCGATATTTTCAGATTTCCTTTTCTGGTTTGCCCGAACTGTTTGGAAAATCATAATCCTCAAAATTCACATTAAGTGTTAGAGAAATTTTTACATAATTTGTAAACCATTCTTTACTGAATGCAGAATGTATTTGAAAAAAGCAAACATTTCGGGGTTTTGTGACCAAAATTGTAAAATAAAAAATGTTGTAAAAGCATTGAAAATGGAAAACAAATTAAAAAATTCTTAATATTCTTATTCTGTTAAGTATGGTACTTAACTTTATCCAATAAAAAAATATGCCTTTTTTGGAAGCATTTCTGGTAAAATAATTGACTGTTTAAAGGGTTAATAAGCAATAACGAGGGATCAAAACACATAGCGGATTAATTTCCGTTTCGACATTCTTTTCAATTAAAAAAAAACTACTCCGTTATCTGCAATGGTTCTTGTGTTATTAACCGACTTCAACAAAGGAAGAGGTTATACAATTCGTCGGAGATTTTTTTTTTTTTTTTTGTATGTTATAAGATTACTCGAAGATGCCTGGACCGATTTCAAAAATTCTTTTTTTGTTAGAAAGGTCTTTCTTTCCGATTGGTCCCATCCTCTCGTGGTCCGGGTTCGATAACGGGAACCTTCAGAAATCTTTCGAAAAAGAAATTGGGATCACAGTAATCGTAATAATGACCATTTTGAACGCCAGGCTTCTCTGGATTGCATAATGAAATTCATTTCTATGGTCTTTTTGAAAATTTTAAACCGAGTATCTTTATATGTCCTGCTTTTTTCTCCTGAACTCCAACGAACTGAAAGTCGTACCAGGTACTAATTGATTCGTAATATTTCAGGTTTTATTAGTCTTAATTTACATAAGGTTTGATAAAGGAATTCTGAAGAAAGTGAGGAAAATCTCTAAATTTTTGCTCAAATTTAAAGCGATTTGTCCTAAATGATTAAATAAGAAATCCATTGTTACAAAACGTGATTGATATGAAACAGTTATTACAATAATAATGAAAATTTTGAATGAAGGCTTAACTGAAGCAAACACGAAACTCATTAGCGGTCAACGCACGTAATACGTCGTAAAATTTTATGAACAGCGAGAATCTAATGTTGTTTTGAAATATAAATTAGTTGAAAAGCCGTTAATATTTAGCCTTTGATTAAACTAGTACACAAATAAATACCAGAGAATAACAAGGATTATTTTTTAGCGTCAATTGCTTAAAATTTTAGACGCGTTGATATTTTCTTTCGATTTTTTCCTTACATAGTTTATTTTATGAATCATTTACTTAAGCAAATTAGGTGAAGTATTGTAAAGGAAACATTACCTTATTTCATATCTAATACTAGCTGCGTAGCACGGCGTTGCACGGGCTGTAATGTAGTGAAGGCAGTTTGAGAAAACTACTCGCCACCAAGGCGGCTCGCCTTTAAAGAAATGAGGAAAGTTTAAACAGTTTACTCGCCGTCAAGGCGGCTCGCCTTTACAGTAGCGAGGAAAGTTTCAATTCACTACTCGCCGCCAAGGCGGCTCGCCTTTAAAGTACCAAGGAAAAGTTTAATAAACTACTCCCCGCTAAAGCGGCTCGCTAAAAAGCTTTCCTGCATCAAAGAATCAATCGAATTATTTGCACATGCTTCCTCAAAAATAAAGACGATGTCAAGTAGCGCATACTTAGCACTCTCCCTAAATAACAAATAAAATTCCTTTCCAAAAACAATTATTTCCAAACCGCTTTCTTCCTGTAAAATTAATTGCCAAATTCTAAACGAAAAGGTTCTTTTAATATTTGGATCGCAGCCAGAAAAAGTCCCTTCTAAAAACAGCAATTGCAATTTTATTTAAAAACACATTTTCAAAACGGTACCAGAGAAAAAATATGTCATTAATAATTAGAATAAAAACAATTGTTAGAACTTTGTTATAACACGTATTCAAAATGACAATGAAAAAAATAACACTCTTTCATTTTAAAAAGTTCAACTTAATTAACGTTTTAATTCAAAATCGCAACGGAAAGAAATAAATATCTTGGAATTTTAAATAGTTCAATAATTTAATTAACGTTTTAATTCAAAATGGCAACGGTAAGAAAAAATGTCTTGGAAGTTTAATCATTAATTAGGCTTAATCGCTTTAAATTAGACTACTTATTAATTAAACATTCGCTTTAAATTTGACTACTTATGGATCGCAGCCAGAAAAAGTCCCTTCTAAAAAAAGCAATTGCAATTTTATTTAAAAACACATTTTCAAAGTGGTACCTGAGAAAAAATATGTCATTAATAATTAGAATGAAAACAATTGTTAGAACTTTGTTATAACACGTATTCAAAATGACAATGCAAAAAAATAACACTCTTTCATTTTAAAAAGTTCAACTTAATTAACGTTTTAATTAAAAATCGCAACGGAAAGAAATAAATATCTTGGAATTTTAAATAGTTCAATAATTTAATTAACGTTTTAATTCAAAATGGCAACGGTAAGAAAAAATGTCTTGGAAGTTTAATCATTAATTAGGCTTAATCGCTTTAAATTAGACTACTTATTAATTAAACATTCGCTTTAAATTTGACTACTTATGGATCGCAGCCAGAAAAAGTCCCTTCTAAAAAAAGCAATTGCAATTTTATTTAAAAACACATTTTCAAAGTGGTACCTGAGAAAAAATATGTCATTAATAATTAGAATAAAAACAATTGTTAGAACTTTGTTATAACACGTATTCAAAATGACAATGAAAAAAATAACACTCTTTCATTTTAAAAAGTTCAACTTAAATAACGTTTTAATTCAAAATCGCAACGGAAAGAAATAAATATCTTGGAATTTTAAATAGTTCAATAATTTAATTAACGTTTTAATTCAAAATGGCAACGGTAAGAAAAAATGTCTTGGAAGTTTAATCATTAATTAGGCTTAATCGCTTTAAATTAGACTACTTATTAATTAAACATTCGCTTTAAATTTGACTACTTATGGATCGCAGTAAGAAAAAGTCCCTTCTAAAAAAAGCAATTGCAATTTTATTTAAAAACACATTTTCAAAGTGGTACCTGAGAAAAAATATGTCATTAATAATTAGAATAAAAACAATTGTTAGAACTTTGTTATAACACGTATTCAAAATGACAATGGAAAAAAATAACACTCTTTCATTTTAAAAAGTTCAACTTAATTAACGTTTTAATTCAAAATCGCAACGGAAAGAAATAAATATCTTGGAATTTTAAATAGTTCAATAATTTAATTAACGTTTTAATTCAAAATGGCAACGGTAAGAAAAAATGTCTTGGAAGTTTAATCATTTATTAGGCTTAATCGCTTTAAATTTGAATACTTATTAATTGATATCTTCGCTAATTAAAATCGTATAATCATATAGATTGAAACTAATGAAGCCTGAAAAATTACCTATCTATCGGTACCTGGTTCGACTTTCAGTTCATTGGCGTTCAGGAGAAATAAGCGTGACATAGATAGATAGAAAGATACTCAGTTTTTAATATAAGTAGACTAGCTGCGTGGCCCGGCGTTGCACGGGCTGTAATGTAGTGAAGGCAGTTTGAGAAAACTACTCGCCACCAAGGCGGCTCGCCTTTAAAGTAATGAGGAAAGTTTAAACAGTTTACTCGCCGTCAAGGAGGCTCGCCTTTACAGTAGCGATGAAAGTTTCAATAAACTACTCGCCGCCAAGGCGGCTGGCCTTTAAAGTATCAAGGAAAAGTTTAATAAACTACTCCCCGCTAAAGCGGCTCGCTAAAAAGCTTTCCTGCATCAAAGAATCAATCGAATTATTTGCACATGCTTCCTCAAAAATAAAGACGATGTCAAGTAGCGCATACTTAGCACTCTCCCTAAATAACAAATAAAATTCCTTTCCAAAAACAGTTATTTTCAAACCGCTTTTTTCATGTAAAATTAATTGCAAAATTCTAAACGAAAAAGTTGTTTTAATATTTGGATCGCAGCCAAAAAAAAGTCCCTTCTAAAAACAGCAATTGCAATTTTATTTAAAAACACATTTTCAAAATGGTACCAGAGAAAAAATATGTCATTAATAATTAGAATAAAACAATTGTTAGAACTTTGTTATAACACGCATTCAAAATGACAATGGAAAAAAATAACACTCTTTCATTTTAAAAAGTTCAATTTAATTAACGTTTTAATTTAAAATCGCAACGGAAAGAAATAAATATCTTGGAGTTTTAAATAGTTCAATAATTTAATTAACGTTTTAATTCAAAATGGCAACGGTAAGAAAAAATGTCTTGGAAGTTTAATCCTTTATTAGGCTTAATCGCTTAAAATTTAACTACTTATTAATTGATATCTTCGCTAATTAAAATCGTATAATTATATAAATTGAAACTAATAAAGCCTGAAAAATTACCTATCTATCGGTACCTGGTTCGACTTTCAGTTCATTGGCGTTCAGGAGAAAGAAGCGTGACATAGATAGATAGTTAGAAAGAAAGATAGAAAGAAAGAAAGAAAGAAAGATAGATACTCGGTTTTTAATATAAGTAGATCTTTAAACGAGCAATTCTTGTATATATATATATATTTATTTATTTATTTATTTATTTTTCGGATCTCGAAAACGGCTCTAACGATTTCGATAAAAATTTGTATTCAGATAGAGTTTCGGTTTCTGAGTTCATCTACGTCGGCGTTTTTTCTGTAAAAACGCGAGTTTTCACAAAAAACCCCGTTTTTTTTGTGCCTTCATTGAAAGTTTGAGAAGCTTTTATTGCGCCATTTTCTTTATGATTACTTTCATTGTTACTTAACAATTGAATTTCATATTTAATCACATCAGCGCGAGTTTAAATTTTATGGTATTTGGCAACGTTAAATTGTTATTGTTTTTTGAAATGTAAAAGCTAGGCTTCACTAGATAAGTGCCTTATACAGGCTGTTTCATTTATTCAAAAGCCATGGGATAAAAGCAGTGGTTATTGTCCACCGAATCTATTGAATTTTATGGTAACTAAGGCAGGGATTCAAGTGAAACAGGCAATCGCAAATTACAATCGCGACTGGAAATGAATTACATTAGAACGTTTCTTGATAAAAACATCGTGACATCAGCGTGACGTTTGCCTATGAAAAGCGAGCTAGATAAAACGTCACAGCCTACTTGGCGAATAAGAGGAGATTACTGAGTGCTTGTGAGCTCTTATTGGCTCCACCCGTAGTGACGTCATGCCAATTTAAGTTGATGATAATGTAATTCACTTCCAGTAGCGATTGTAATTCGAAGCGATCGCAGTGCTGTTTCACTTGAATCCCTGCTTTAGGCAGGGATTCAAGTGAAACACGGACGATCGCAACTCACCAATGCAATCGCAAATTCCAAAATTTGGATTCAAGTGAAACGAATTCACTTGAATTCGACTTACAGTAGCGGTTGCAATATGCAAACGCCTCGAAGCGATTGCAATGGTGTTTCACTTGAATTCGGCCCTTACACGATATAAAAATCGGATTGTTTTACTTTTCAAGTACGATTTCAAAATTGAGTATAAAAGTGTTACAGTTAGTTTTCAAATTCTTTTTTTCCTCCTCAAGAGTGTTTAGTAAGATATTTCAAGTAAAAAAGCAATAAATACGAAACTCAATTTTCTTAAAATATTAAGTTTCGGAACAAAATTACATCTAATATCTTTAAACTAACAATTCCTGTATATATATATTTCGGATCTCGAGAAAGGCTCTAATTACATCAGCGTAAATTTAAATTTTTATGGTATTTGGCAAACGAGTTTTGGCAACACGTTGGAATTGTTATTGTTTTTGAAATTTAAAAGATATCGATCAAAATTAATTTAGAATTGGGTGTGGGCCGCGGTCGTCCGATAATTAAGTCGTCGGACTCGTAACCGGAGGGTCCCGGGCCGATCAAAAATCCACCGTCTTCATTAATGGTGGCTGGGGGACGTTAAAAATGTTCGTGGTCATAAAATCCTCCAAGTGAAACGATACCTCTGGGGGGGGGGATGCTGACCAAGGGTTTGCTAGGCCCTTGGGATTGGTTCAAAAATGAACAGAGCGCTCTTCAGGGCCCAATCCCGGTTAAACCACGAGTTGTGGTATGTACGGGGGGAACCTTGGAGTGTGAAGTGAAATGAAAGTCAAAACCAACTGGAACCAAATGCGTACTGGAGAACAGGGACTCTGCATTAAGTTTTATGAAACCCTCCCGCGCCTTCGGCGCCAAATGAAATGAAATCGAGTTTGATTTTACGGTGAGCATGGATTAAATAAGGTTGTGTTTTTTAAAACAAATTACGGCTGTTTTAAATGCGTAATTGCAACCAAAGGCTTAAAAAGGCTTTTCAAGTTTATGTAGATAAGTACTTCGCATTTAAAAAAAAATACGAGTTTACAAATCTCTTTTTTTTTAACCGAGCGGGCTCGGTCCCCTGGTACTGTACATTTACACTGAAAAGAATAAAATAAAAATATTTAAAAAAAAAAAAAAATGAACCGACTTCGGTACTTTACTCGGCAAGTGCTCTAAAAAGTAAAAAATAATTTTATTCTTTGAACAGCATCGACACTATATTTAAACATAAGTTTTGAAGTCGGTGCAAAAACTATAGGTGAAATGATGTTTAACTACATTTTGCCAACATTTTTCAGAGAAACCATTGAAAATTAAGAGCTGAATATTTGTACCATTACATAAATATGTGGTTGTCAATGTAGTGTATGCGAATGCGATTAAAGAACCTGGAATCATTGTAATTTATATATATAGTTAAGTTATAGTTTCGTATCATTCTATATAGTGTTTTTGCGCCGACTTCAAAACTTATGTTTAAATGTAGTGTCGATGGTGTTCAAAGAATAAAATTATTTTTTACTTTTTAGAGCACTTGCCGAGTGAAGTACCGAAGTCCGTTCATTTTTTTTTTTTTTTTTTTTCAAAAATATTTTTATTTTATTTTTAGTTGCAGTTGACTTAGAAATCACTGTAACTGTGGATAACATGCTTTTCAAACGAATGAATTTTTTGTCGTAACCCTGTGCAACAGAAGTTCCAAGAATATGCAAAATTAAGGAGATGAAAACGGCTGCAGAAGTTTCATCAAAATGGGATATTTTTGCCGTGGAGTAAAGAAACTTGAATAAAATATTTTTGAAAAAAAAAATTGAACCGACTTCGGAACTTCACTCAGCAAATGCTCTAAAAAGTAAAAAATAATTTTATTCTTTGAACACCATCGATACTACATTTAAACATAAGTTTTGAAGTCGGCGCAAAACAGCTAAATAGAATCATTCGAAACTATTAATATAAATTTAAATGAATCCAGGTTCTTTATTCGCATTCGGATTCATTGAAAAATACATATTTATGTAATGGTACAAATATTCAGCTCTCAATTTTCAATGATTTCTCTCAAAATGTTGGCAAAATATAGAAAACATCATTTTACCTATAGTTTTTGCGCCGACTTCAAAACTTATGTTTAAATGTAGTATCGATGGTGTTCAAAGAATAAAATTATTTTTTACTTTTTAGAGCATTTGCTGAGTGAAGTTCCGAAGTCGGTTCAATTTTTTTTTTCAAAAATATTTTATTTTATTCTTTTTAGTGTAAATGTACATATGAAATAAGGTAATGTTTCCATTACAAAACTTCACCTAATTTGCTTAAGCAAATGCTTCATAAAAAAAGAAAGTATCAACGCGTCTAAAATTTTAAACGATTGACACTAAAAAATAATCCTTGTTATTCTCTGGTATTTATTTGTGTACTAGTTTAATTAAAGGCTAAATATTAACGGCTTTTCAACTAATTTATGTTTCAAAACAACACTAGATTCTCGCAGTTCATAAAATTTCACGACGTATTACATAGTTGGCCCGCTAATGAGTTTTATGTTTGATTCAGTTAAGCCTTCATTCACAATTTTCATGATCATTATAATAACTGTTTCATATTAATCACGTTCTGTAACAATGGATTTCATATTTAATCATTTAGGACAAATCGCTTTAAATTTGAGCAAAAATTTGGAGATTTTCCTCATTTTCTTCAGAATTCCTTTATCAAACCTTATGTAAATTAAGACTAACAAAACCTGAAATATTACGAATCAATCAGTACCTGGTACGACTTTCAGTTCGTTGGAGTTCAGGAGAAAAAAGCAGGACATAGAAAGATACTCGGTTTAAAATTTTCAAAAAGACCATAGAAAGGAGTTTCATTATGCAATCCAGAGAAGCCTGGCGTTCAAAATGGTCATTATTACGATTACTGTGATCCCAATTTCTTTTTCGAAAGATTTCTGCAGGTTCCCGTTATCGAACCCGGACCACGAGAGGATGGGACCAATCGGAAAGAAAGACCTTTCTAACAAAAAAAGAATTTTTGAAATCGGTCCAGGCGTCTTCGAGTTATCTTGGAACATACCGAAAAAAAAAATTTCTCCGACGAATTGTATAACCTCCTCCTTTGTTGAAGTCGGTTAAAAAGATGACACACCTATGGTTAAAAGGCAATGAAATTTAGGCCGCAAGTACGACTTTAATTTCACCGCCAAGTAGAGCATCGGACCAAAAATTTACGGTGTTAAAATAACGTGGTCACTTCGCGAGGATGGTGAAAAACGAAGGAACTAGCGGATTCGCTTACATTTTAAGTCGCGTTTTAATGTAATTTTATAAAAGAGCTTCGCAAATAAGTTTATCTAATTACCAATTAAGATTCGATTCTGCGATGTTTTTAACTAATGTATCCCATGATCCCTATGATTTTTCAAGTTGCCAAGTTCCACATTCTGAGGATTTCCTCCGTTTTAATGTGGATCATAACAAAGGTCTAGGTTTACATCCAACCAACGCCCACGTAATACTAAATATTAAAGAGGCTTTGATCAAATACAGCCTGGTTGCAAATTACGCTTCACAAAACTGGCAACTTAGTCAACAAGCATTAACGATGAAACTCTACTTACAGTTTCCTCTTGTTATTGATGTCCTCTACCTTTATGAAATTGAATATTGTAAGTTTGTTATCATTGATTCTTTTTATTTTATAAACCGCTTTTAAGCAAATCAAGGAGTAAGGAAGACTTTCATTTACTGCGTTTCATTATCAATGTACCACTACTACAAATCTTAGTATTCATGTATTTTTGTGTTAACCGTTTCAGAGAGACAGAAGTAGATGTCGGGGATGTTTTGATGTTTGGGAGTTTAACGAGGTTGTATTTTGGCAATAATTTTATTTCAGCAACACCTTTCTGTGTCGCTTTACGGGGATTTAATGTGACTAGACACGTGTTTTAACATACCTACTCCTTTGGTATGCAAAGGAAAATATTCCTCAAGCAGACATTGGTGCCAAAACTTTGACACCAATGGATAAAGATCGCCTAACTCCCAACAGTATTTTAATGTTTTGAGAAAATTGATTGAAAACTATAATAAGTTATAGTTTAAAATAACTAAAAACTACGCTTTTAGATTTTATCAAATTAAAAAGAAAAAAAACATACATCAAAATGTAATATTATTCAGCCTTTAGTATTAATAATACTATTAAATATCTTACTTTTATATTTGCAAATAACGTGAATTTTATCTTTTATTCAGAGTTGCATACAAACAACTGAAACTTAGAGTACATCAACATGTAATACAGTTTAGCATTTAGTATTAATAATGTAACGAGTCCGTAGCACCTTCAACTTTCTTCAAATGAGCATTCCAATCTTGAGGAAGTAACTATAAATTTATTTACAAGTATTTACACTATTTACAATATGAGCAGGAAACAATTGCTAAACATCCAGCAATTAGGTAGCAAAACAGTACACTGTACTCTCAACAGTAACTCAGCACCACGTATCAAACGTGAACAGTAATTAAGCAATTACAAAAACAAAACAACCATTCGCCAAGCGAACGAAAACGAGTCACCAGATCAAATCTGAAAACAACTGACTGACTTGTGTTCAAGGCCAGCTATTTATACACGGAAAGAATTCCCGACAACTTTCTAGTAATATCTGGAATATTCCAAATCATTCATAACTTTAAACAATTCATTCAAGAAAACGCTAGAAATAAAAAGAAAAACACCACTCCGAGCGAAAATGTCTTCACGCTTATTAAAGTTAGGGCAAGTGTAAAAACTACAAAGTGTTACGGGGCCGGTATACAAGTGATAAAAGGATATCTTTAGATCTTTTTCAAAGAC
>JAXGGA010015218.1:0-29803 GCA_038373865.1 Uloborus plumipes
ATTACAATTACATTGCATGTTCCCTTATTTTTATGTAATGCAGCTTCAAAACAATAAATCAAAGTTGTTTCTCGCATAATTTCTTTAAGAACATGTTAAATACATTTAAATTAATTTTTAAAGCCTCTATTTTCTTTGTACAGGAGTAGCGCTACATATGAAATGAAACACTAGCATATTGTGATTTCTTTCTAAATTATGTATTTTTATCAAAATAGACGAAACTTTAAAAGATTGAATTAAATATTTCTGTATATACTCAAAGTTTAAACTTTTAATTATTCTTAGTTTAATTTTTAAAGCTTTTCTGTTTCAATATCATTTCAATAGGTTTCTACGTAAATGATACAGTTATTAAATATTTCACCAACATTTAAAAAAAAAGAAAGAAACAAAGAAAGAAAAAAGGAAAAAAAAACTAAGCTCAGATAAACGTTTTTTTTTTTTCAAATTGATACATATTTTATTAGAATTTTATGAATTTAAACTTCATTACAAAGTAACACATTTTCTTATTTCTAATTTTGCAATAATATAAAGCAAAATTTTGCTTTGAAATTCTTTTTTTTTAAAGAATAATATGCATGTAATTTTTCTAACATACAAGTTGAAGAAGAAAATATTAAAACAGGACCAGTGTGTTAAATAATAATAATAATAATAAAGTTATACTCAAATAATCAGTTAAAAATTTTATTATAACTCCAAAAAACAAAGGAACATGTTTTCTGAAGATTCAAGTCAGCAGTTTAAATATACTTTTAAGAGGTATGCTAAAGTTGTTCACTTTTTAAAAAACAAATGAGTAAACTTTACTTAAATAATCAACTTGAAATTTTACTTTAGTTCCAAAAAATTAAGATACACATTCTTAAAAGTGGCAAATTATCATTTTAAATACATTAAAGGTCATGCTAAACATATTCACTTTTTTAAAAACAAATTAATAAACTACTTCTTAAACGATCACCTCGAAATTCAACTTCATTTTGAAAAAATAAAGATACACTCCGAGATGCAAATGTTATATTTATGGGTTATTCCAGCCAAAATGGTACAAATCATGTCTGAAATTGTCGAGTTAAGTTTATCAAATGAAGTAATTTTCGCCAACTAATCATTGTTTTAAAAATTATTCTCTGTTTATTTGTGCATAATAAAGTGTAAATGGCTTGTATATATGAGTCATTCATTAAGGGTTTTGAATAGTTCGACCACTTTGTGTAACAGAGGAGACAAATGAGGTTTGAAAAATATATTTCTAATCGTAAAGAAAAGTTAATTACAGAACAAGTATAAAATGAACTAAGCATCCTAAAACTAATTCTGTCTGCAATTTCAAGAAAAAATATTTTTTGCACTATTAATGTGACTGTAACAGAGTGGACATCCCACAGTGCAAATTAACTATCATCAGCAAAGAATTTTAGGCTTATCTTAGTTACTGATTATATAATTCAATGTATCAAAGTAATCAAAGCAGATACATTACTTGTACTTATTAAAAAAAATATCACATTGAATGCGATTGCTTATTTTATTTCTGAAAGGCTTGTAACAGAGTGGAGAGTTTGAAACATAAAAAAATCTAGGAACAAAGATAAATAGGTGTTTTTCCAAGATTTTTTTGTTTACATGCATAAAAATCAGCAGAAAGGGTGTCAGAAGCATTTTTTGTGCTGTGCATTGCAAATGATTTTGTTGTTGCATTTCAGCTTAATCTTAAATTGCATTTTAAGTCCTAGCAATTTGAAGCTGGGGCAGATCATTTTTTCCTTCTTTTGCCAAAGATTTTTTTTTTTTTTGGGGGGGGGGGGTTCTTTATAAATGGCTTATGCCTAAATAAGTAATACTTGGTTACACACAATTAGATGGAGAACAAATAAAAAAAAAATATAATTAATTGGTGGTAAACATTAAAATTAATTCCCAAAATTCTGAAGTATCGGGACTGATTTGTACCATTTTCGCTGAAATGACCGATATATTATCATTATTATTTAAAATTATTCTAAACATGTTCACTTTAAAAAATAAATTAATAAACTTATATCTAAATAATTAACTTAAAGTTTTACTTAAATTCTAAAAGGCAAAATACACTTTCTAATCATGCAAATTAACATCTTAAATACAGTCAAGTCTCAATAGCTCATAGTCCCAAGGGACCGGCTAAAAACTTAGAGTTATTGATAGTTCGAGTTACAAGCAGTTCCTACCGTCTTTTCAAGAATTTGGGACCAAATGAAAACTTTGAAATGAAGGTATATTTGAGTTTATAAAGCTTTGAGTTATCGAAACTCGATTGAATGTTATTGAGGGTCATGCTCAACATGTTCTCGAGGAGTTACGGAGCGGCGTGACAGACGTGAAAAGATTCTAATAGCAGAGAAATATCTTTTCTGAAAGGAAGGTATTACAAAAACAAAGAGCGAAACTAAGTGCAAAATTCAAAATTTCTTTACACACATTTAAACTCTTTCAAAAAAAAAAAAAGCATGGTTTTAAGTTGCGACGATTCACGGGGACAGATGTTTTCATTATCTAAAAGAAAACTTTCGTCAATGTTAGATAGGTTATTTAGTGTATGTTATTTTAGCAATAATAGTGGCAAAGTAAAAAATATCTAATTGCAACATCATTGGGTGTTAATAGATCGCAATTTTTGTTAGAAGCACAAAAACTAAAAATAAAAGAATTCAATAAATAAATTAATTTGAGAATTCATATTAAAAGCTACTGCGATTAATTTTTATGAACTAACGATATGATCGTAAGTTTTTTTCAAACTTTTGTCGCACATTAATCCTTGAAGGTTTGTAGCCTTTTCTTTCTAAATATTTTAACTAAAATATTTTTGAAAAGCTGAAGAAAATCATATTTTATCTGGCAATTATGAAAAATCAAATATGCAGAATGCTTCCATGTCCAGTACACAGTCGGAGGAATAACACAATTTTTGTTTTAGAAGCAAAAATTGGTAAAAAGGAAAGATGAAAAGTAATTACATCATCTAAAAGGTTTATCAAACAATGAAATTTTTAACTAAGATTTTTATAAAAAAGAAAATATTTTATTAGGTCCTCACATCATACCGGATAACCCTCACATCAATTCCGGATATTCCCCACATCAATACCGGATACTTAGCCGGATATCCTGCAAAAAATCTTCCGGATATCCGTATCCGGGGCGGTCAGCCGGATCGGATATCCGGAAGTACCGGATACTTAAAATACCGACCGGATAGGCCGGATACCGGATAGTTACCGGATATCCGGTCCATCCCTAGTAAAAACCTTTATGGAAGTCCAGTTTACAAGAGATTTTCTAGTAGGACAGCAATTTTTTTTAGTGTATAACAGACATTAGTAAAATGGTTCAAACTATCTACTTTTTTCACCTATGGTAATTTTTAGCCTCAAATTCCTTAATTAAAAAAATAAAAATAATTCATAAACTAACGAATTAAAGATGACAAAAAATTGATAACATGTTATTATTTATTTATAAAAAAATTAGAATATTTAATCAAACAGTTCAATCTTAGGTGACTATTGCTTAGCGTCCATTAGTTTTTTTTTTTTTTTTAAATTTCTGTTTTGATAAACGAGTTCCTTGTAACCAAAAAGAGTTACACAATTATTTGACAATGTATATGCTTTGATGGCATTAATTTAAATATGTGTTTATTTACTTATAGAAAATAAGTAAGAAATAACAATAATAAATTCTTCGTATAAAAAACTAAACTACTAAAGGACTTTAATTTTTCATACAGTAAGTGTTGTGAACATTAAAATAACTCATCATATTGATAATTGAAAAGCTAAAATTGACATTATCAAGTTTTATGATAAAGACTAGCTGCCAGGGCAGCTAGATTAGCTTCCTGCGACATGTTGATGCATAACGTCCCCCCTCTTTAACTGTTACCTCATTCTGATGTTATATTATTTGATAGAATTTAATGTTCATTAGATTTCAAGACATACCACGCATGTGGACCTGCGTTGCACGGGCACTTCGTGCCTTGAAAGTAATGAGGAAAATTTCAAGAAACTACTCCCCACCAAGGCGGCTCGCTAAGAGGCGCCTTCCCGGCTTATCTTTTTTCTTGCATCAAACAATCATTCGAATTATTGAGATGTTGCACGGGTACTTCGCGCCTTCAAGATGGTGAGGAAAGTTTCAGTAAGTTCAGCTCGCTCAAAGGAAAGAAGCAGACACAGACACTCAGTTTTTAATATAAGTAGATGGTTTTTCAACAAATGAATGTTTCAAAATATTACAAGTAGCTAGCGATAAAAATTCTACGTAAGTGGCCCGCTTATGAGTTTCGTGTTTGATTTAGTTAAGCCTTCATTCAAAATTCTCATTATCATTGTTATTACTGTTTCATAGCAACCACGTTTTGCAACAATGGATTTCATATTTAATCATTTATTAGGCTAAATCGCTTTAAATTTGACTACTTATTAATTGATATCTTCGTTAATTAAAATCGTATAATTATATAAATTGAAACTAATGAAGCCTGAAAAATGACCTATCTATCAGTACCTGGTTCGACTTTCAGCTCATTGGCGCTCATGAGAAAGAAGCGTGACATAGAAAGAAAGATAGTTAGAAAGAAAGAACGATACTCAGTTTTTAATATAAGTAGATATTATAAGTGATGTACAAATAAAAAAACAAAAAACCTAGAAGTTAAGTAAAAAAACCAAAACAAGGTAAAACAAAAAAATTACTTAATGCAATTTAAAAGCAATTTAAAATATTACAAAAAAATGACGGAAATAGAATCAAGAGAATTGAAATAATTTCAGTAGCATCAAACTGATAAAAAAAAAAAAGACAAGTTGATGTTTGCTTCTCTTTCAAAAATTTCGGTAACACAATCTTTGCTCGCATTATTTGATCACTTAAAGGAAAAAAAAAAGTTTTTTTTTTTTAAATCTATATCTAGCAAGAATCAAATTTCCCATGAATCTATTGCTTTCCAGTAGCGTTTTGTGATATGAAATAAAAATCACGCAGCTTGACTTGTTCATCTTGTAGAATAGAGAGGACGTACGGAGTTTAATTCGAGTAAACCATCATAATCACTCAAAACGAAAAATTATTTTTCAGGGAGAGAGACTAGAAATTTGCGATTCTTTAATGGGGAGGGGGGGGGGGGCGATTAACCCAAAAACCTATAGACCAAAAATATACGGTTTTATCAGAGGAGGGCGTAGTCAGAGATTTCACTGGTGGAACGGCAAATGTATGCCAAGGTCACGATCAATTACCACAGAACTCTGAAATTATATCCGATCTCATGAAGGGAAAGGAGAAGGGGTCGATTCAACGTACTAACAACAGCAGGATTAAAACAAATGGGACTCTCAGCTTCTGGAGTTAAGAACCGAGCTCTGGCGATGTAAAAGAAATGCCGACAAAGGCCACATAAAAAAACAACGTAACAATATTTTTGTTCCTAGCATTTCAAATTGGCCCCGATAGTGGCGAACAACGGAAGAACAGTACTTTGAGGACGAATCGCACGAAATGAAACAGAAAGAGAGAGACAGTCGCTCGATTTGGAGGGCGAGGGTAGTATGGGGCAATCGATCACTATTAACAAATTATCTATTTTAGAATCATATCTAACAAGAATCGAATTTTCCATGAAGCTAATCATTTAAAGTAGCATTTTGTGATATGAAATAGAAACCATGCAGTTCGGCTTGTTCTTCTCATAAAGAAGAGGTAATATGGAGAAACAATGCAAATCCTTAAAACGAAAAATGATTTTTCAGGGAGAAAGACTAGAAATTTGTCTTTTAATCATGGACCAGGAGAGTGGAGTTAACCTGGAAAATATAGCCTAAAAATATACGGCTTTAGCAGGAGAGGGAGCTGTCAGAGATTTCACTGAATTTGTGTCAAGGTTGCGATGAATTGCCTTGGCACCCTTCAATTAATATCGATATCGAGGAGCAAAAGATGGGAGGGGGGATTCTCATTCAATGTGATAACAACAGCAGGATTAAAACAAACGGAATAGCCAACTCCTGAAGCTTAGAACTGAGTCCTGGGGATGAAAAAGGAGTGGAAAATGCCGACAAAGGCCACATGAAAAAAACATAACAACCCTTTTGTTCCTTGCGTTTCGAATTGGCCCCGATAGTGGCGAAGAACACAAGAACGGCACTTTGAGGGCGAATCGCTCGAAATAAAACAGAAACAGAGAGTCGCTCGATTTGGAGGGCGAGAGGGGAGTGGGGAAATTGTCAAGACAGAATACTCTTTCCCCACGGAAGAGTATTTTTGGGTGACTAGCTTCGTGTCGAGCGAGATCTCAGTCGGTAGGCTGCGCAGCGCTGGACGCAACTGGATTACACACTCCGGTCGGTGGTTTGCTACCAACTTTTGGTTTAAAAAGTGGAAAGCGAGGGAAAAGTCATCGTAACGTGCTTGTGCTTTGTGAATTTTTATATTTTTATTAGAGAGCTGATACTTTTGGGATATACACATTCCGGACAACATAGGACATCACAATGATTCAGTGGTAAGTTATAATTATTTTTTACACAGTGCTGCAGTTGAGGGGAGGGGGTTTTGTTCCAAGAAATAATTGGTTTGATATTGTAAAATTTATGCAAATGTATACCATAAATTGAACCGCTTATTTCATAAACCAGTCAATTGACAAGCTCTGTAAGTTTGAAAAAGCATTTTTGGCCTTGTTTTTGAATTTTTCGATTATGATTACCATATTTCAAACTGTAAATACTACATTCATTTAGCAGGTTATTTATGGATGGAAAATCTAAAGCAAAACAACACAAATACAAAACGGGGTAGGATGGCTGAATCGTTATTTTTGTAGTTACCAATACTGACAAAAAGGGGGAGGGGATTTTTAGACCCCCTTGAAATTTCAATCCTAAAGGAAGAACAAGCATTGGCTTCATGTTACATAACTGCTGTCTGACACACACAGCACTGGTGGTACCTTAGATATCTTTTGCGTTGATGCTAGTTGTATTGGAATAGAAAGTTATAATATAATTATAGATACATTATATAACTTCAGCGGCGTACGCAGACAAATGGTTTCGGGGGGGGGGGGGCGAGTCGAGACTCTTTGAAATGGGGGGATGAGGGGGGCATCTCATAAAATGTAGCTAAGAAAAGTAAATGTTTCGAATTTGTAACATCAATGCTAAGTTAATATGACAAAAATACATCATTAAAAAAATTATTGTAACGTTTTGATAAAAACAGAAAATGATAAAATTAAGATTTTGAAATTTTTTTTTCATTGACGGATGTATTTCTGAATCAAATGCTTGCATTTTGGAAAATTTGTGCTTTAATATCGTTAATTTTGCGATTAATTTTAATATCGATCCTACTATTGGGTTTCAATTTGTTTAAATATAATTAAAAGAATAATGTGAATAAAAATGCATTAATCGGTGTTTCTGAAACATATACTTGCAATAAAAATAAATAAACTTGAATTCAAGATAATCATAAATGTGACAAGCAGTAAAATAGACGTCAAAACTTTAAAAACATTCATTGTTCTCCTTTTCTTAAATTTTGCCTTATACTTGATTATTTGATTTGGAAACTTTTCTGATACTGCGACTTTAAAAAAAAGGAAGGGAAAAAAGATTAAAATTAAAATTTAAAAAATTTTTAAAAAATGCGTTTTGAATAAATATTTGGAGGGTGGGGGCTTGCAACATTACAACCCACACACGTTAGCACCGAGCTGGCCCTCACCCACGGGGTCACAGTAACGCCACTGCGTTACTCTGCCGTAGAGAGCGTGGGGTCTCGCGTTTGGTGTCGAAACAGTTCAGTTTTTGAGTGTCGTGATTGGGTCTGGTTTCGCCGCTTGCAGGGTATGCGTGGATTGGCAGTCCCGTGCGGTGATGCAGGAACCCACTGGGAGCAGCCCTGGGGGGGGAAGTTGTCCGGTGCGGCGAGTGCACCCTCATAGGTTCCGTCGTTGTTCATACCGGTACAAGTCATTTGCGCGTTCAAGCACGCACACGGGCGAATGGCGGTATATCGTAGGCGGTCCGTATGGGGCCGTTTGACTGCAACACGACGTGTGAGCTGGTTGCTTTTGCGGGAACGAATGGGGGGGGGAGGTTTAGTGTAAAGTGTTACATTTTGACACACTGACCTTGATTGCAAAACGTGTGGGGTACAGTATTGATTTGTTGGTGCAGCTCCACAGGAAAGTGAAGAACAACATGGTTGGCACATCGCGACCTCTTTCCCCTGTTGAGGTAAGCCTTTCTGCAAATTAAAATCTAGCAGGGTTGCTGGGGTACTTGATGAAACGGTAATGTTGTCCATAGGTATAGCCGGCTCCATACCGGGCGGTATACAGGTTCACCGCAGGGAGGTAATCAGGTGAGGGACGGAGTGCGGTCCAGAGTTGCTCCAATGGATCAAGGTTAGCATCTGGGTAACAAATGCAAAAGTCTCTAGCCAAAGACTCAAGGTAGGACAGGCGGTTTTTTCCTTTTAAATTCAGAGGATGAGAGAGTATTGGAAGGAGGGGGCACCCAGGGGACCAGCCTCATTCACCGCTCTCAAGGAGACCAGAGGGGGGGTGGTCTTTGTAGTGCACCAGGCCCTGGCAAAGCCTGGAGTGGCCGAATTCCGTATTGACGTTTTGCAAGATTAGGGGAGGGTGTTTGTGGGGGGGCGGGGATGAGGGGTAACGGCCACGGAACCCGTGTCGGTTTGCAGGTTGGTGGCAAGGGGGGTGGTAAAGTCCTTGGTCTTGGTTAGGGCGAATTCCGATGTTACATTACTACTATCATCTATTATTGGTCGCGACAGGGAGGGGCCAAACAGCAAGTGAAGGTGGTTTTTTTGAGGTCACGAGGGCCTTATTTTTGTCTTCACGGAATTTTGGAAGTTGCTACGGCGTGGCGAGGCAGGTTAAGTTTGGGGGGACTGCGTGCTCGTCGCGGACAATAGATGAACATCGCGCCCGGACGGTTACAGGGGATAGCTCGAAAAGAAGTAGGCTATACTCAAATTGCAACTGTAAGATCCGGTGGGACCAGTGGGACGGTCACGTTGGAGTTGTTTGAGAAGGTGGACTATTTACTTGATGCAATCCGGTATGGTAGGGTGTGTGCGTGGATCGCAATGTTAGACTGGGGTCGACATTAACGGAGTCTCATGATGTTAGTAATGGGATAGTCTCTCTTTCTTTCGTTTTTATCAAAAGTTTTTGAAACGATGTAACACATGAGGGACACGGATAAATTGTGAGCCCCGCCAAGGGTGCGTTCGTCGCTCTGTGGGCAATGGGCCTATGGTGTTTGGTCGGTGGGCATTTCGTGGGACACTTTTGGTTTCTTTTTATCGTGTGACTCTTGGTTGTGGCTTTATAGTCCCCCCCCCACCCCCCCCCCCCCCCCCCCCCCCCCCCCACCCCACCCCCCCCCTATTTAGGGGGGGGAGGGTAGTGTATTCTGGTTTGTAACAGCGGGGGGGTGGGAGTGTTGCAGGGAGTTCAGCGCTATATAAAATCTCGTCGTGTTCCATAGACCTGTGACTTGTGATTGACGGTCTTTTGGAAGTATATGGACGATGGGGCACGGTGCCGAACCGGCACTAATGAACGCCACAGGTTATTTAATTTGAAGGTCTCAGGGGCTGTCCAGGACGGACTGGGGGCTATGGCCTGGATAGTTAGGCTCAAATTTTATTTCTCTTGGGGCAGGTTGTGCTCCTTTTTTAGAAGTAGCCATGCCCTGTTGCTCGGGTTATGCGAACTTGGACTGCAAGTGGGGGGGCGATAATGTATCGCAACTTAATTCTGAATTGACGATCTCAGTCCCCTAGTGCACACATTTGATAAACCCAGGCACCCTGGCCACCTTATGGGCATTCCCGCTGTTATGTTTGCTCCTCGCCCGGGGCGCTGGCGGGCTGTGGGACTGGCGATATATGGTACAGTTGATTGGGTGCGAAATCCTAGGGGCAAGCGCGCGGTAGTATGGTCCTGGTCAGTTCAGCTATGCACTCTTTTACGACAGATCAGGGAACATGAAATAGAGATAAGAATAAACGGATGTCTCTTAGGTTGTTCTTCATATCGAACAGCAGCTTTCTTATATATTCCTCACGAAATATTCGACGACACCTTGCTTGAGCTCGTGAATCTAAGTTTTCAGCGAAATGAAATTTCTTTCAACTTCAGGTATCGTTTGCTCCAAGAAAGGACTTAGGTGAATAAGCAATCGTCGCTTTTCAGTAATTCAATTACTTCTAGGTCAACACGGGACGATTGTTGGATGTCTGTTAAACGGCGCTCCGCACATACTCTCATCGTGAGCTCCGCGACGCTCAATACATCAAATAGTAACCCGCCAACCATCATATCTTGTTGGGATACACGATGTGATCAACTACCCGTATATTTATACTCGCCCAAGCAGGAAGAGGGCTTATAGGAATAATTTGTTCCGAAAAACTCTTTTTACGCACCACTTCACTTCACCTTCACTCTTACGAGCGCGGGCACCACCTGTAACAGAACTTGTCGATTACATTAGTCGTACTGAAAATAAATGTAACACGGCTCACATACGTGGGGTTGTTTTTTTTATACGGCGATCCATTCGGCGCTGCGCCCTGCAGGGTGCTTCTTTTTATTTCAAATCACAGGCTTATAGGGTCCGCAGTTATTGTTGCTCAGCGGCTGTTCCATGGTCAAAATTGCTCCTGCCCACGTTCTGTGGCTGTATCGAGGGGGTCAAGCCCTGGTAGGGGAGGCAATCTACGCGGCGGGGTGGAGGTTAGGGGGGCGACACACACGTGGGGAGTGGCAGGGTGTTTAAGCTGACGTTGGATCCCGAAGTGGCAGTCCGATACGGCACCCTAGAGTACATTCCTCGGCGATATTAAAAGAGAATAGCGGGGCGTGTCTCCTACACGATAGGTCGTGTCGTTTGTCGACCGCCTCCACAGCATCGCGCTAAGGGAATACGGATCTCGGACTCCACCCAGGCCGCGGATTGGTGCCGCGAGTTTCGATCCCACGCCCGTTCAATAAGCATAAGCAGTCAGAGTCTTGGAGGTCTAGGGGGTATGGTTGTTGAGGAAAAAACACGCGGGTCAAGTTTTTGTCCACAAGGGTGAGACCTCGGGGCGTGGTCACAAAAGAGCCTCCAACTCAAAGGCTTGTGAACATGATACCTGCCTGGCGCCCCGAAGCAGTGCATAGGGGCCCTGGGTACCACCCCCCACACCCATTGCTCTGTCCCCTCAGGGTCCTGGTTACAAAAATTTATAGGAATCACATGTGCGCGAGGCTCGGGCCACCTCGTGAACGAGGGCCACGCGGTAGGGTTTAAACAACTAAGTGGTATCGGGTACGAAGGCCCCGGGGTGTCCGGCGGGGTTGACCCCAACCCGGCGCTCAATGGGGGTTTGGTTAAGGATATCCTGGCAGCGCTTTTATTTGATTTGTCGGGTGGGGGGCTGGCGGGCACTCCATTCCTTACCGGCTATTTGGGGGGGAGTAGGCGCGGCGGGCCGAGGGAACAGCCTCCGTGATGGGGGGGTCTAGAGTCTATCAACCAATGGTTGGGTGATTGGTCGAAGCCCACCGGACAACGGGGCGAGCGATTAGCGCGGAAGTCAAGGATCGGGTAATCGGGGCTGTCACAGACTGTCAGGAAAGTTGGAGGGGGTTTTTTTATGTCAGTTTCTTTTTTTTGTGGGAGAGCATACTTGCATTCATCCTTAGCATTTTTTTTCAAAGGCGAGGGATGTGTGGACAGTAGGTTGTGACGTGGCACGACGCGTCATGGGTAACGAGGCACCCGAGGCCAAATTCCTGGGGCAGTTATTTTGTTGAGTGATGAATCGACTCGTCTCTCCGGTGCTGGTGAGTGGATGTGGGAGTGACTGCTGCCTAGAATATTAGGATTGCGGGATTAAGGGCCGACTACTGGTAGCCATTGTAGCAGGGGCAACCGCAGCCTGCTTACGTCTCCCCCGCACCGTGACCTAAGGCCTTCATACAACGGGCTACCGTCCCGATACCCAACCCGCGAACACACAGGGTGCATTATTTTCTTTCTTTTTGTTCACCACACACTTTTACAAATGGATTCAATATTTGGTTCTTCTTATCTTTTTATGGTCAAACGTGGGGCGTGGCGTTTGTTTGGTCTGCATCGGTTCCTGTTGTCGCCATCACATAATAAACCTTGTATTAGGGCCATACGAGCCCGGGTTAAAAACAGGGGGAGGAAAACCTTTCACGAGTGTTGTTGGTACTTACACACATTGAGTGAAGGGTTTTTTAGAGGTCGGTAATGGCTACATCCCTACCGTGGTTGTGGGCAGAATGATAATTATACTGAAAGCACAACTACTATTACACCGGGGGGGCGCACCATGGGCGGTACGGGGTGTCAGGTATTTAAAACCGATTATAATTTTTTTTTCTTTATTTTTAATTTTTTATCTTTCTTTTTTTTCTTGTTTCTGAACCTGCCGGTGGAAATAAAATTAGCAAGACGCCTAGTTTTATCAAATATGGAGAGATATAATATTATTTAATAAAAATAACATATTTTAAAGTACTTCTGTATGTACGATACTTATAGTTAAATTTTCGTTTGGAAACGACCTTGATATGGCTCAATTTCATAATCGGAACAACAATTCAGATTAATGGTTGAAGTGTTTTTTATTATTTTTTTTAGCAGAATGTTGTAATTTTCATAAATTGGAACTTATTCAAAAAAAAAAAAAAATCTGCAAAATTTTTAGTTGCTATGATTTGTTTACTTCAGTAACTTGCTCTAACTCATTTTTGACATCTAGTTCCAATGAAAAAACATTTGAAGGGTGAGCAAAAGAGAGGATCGTATTCAGCATAATGGGAATGACACGTTTGTCCAATCAAAAATCCCCCCCCCCCCCCCCCCAGTGCAAAAAAAAAAAATCCATTTCACATGTTCATCTACTACTAAGCTCTTCAATTGACAGATGATATTTTGCATAATACAATTTTTTGGCATACGCATGCTCATTCTCAAGCAGCGAGTTGATCGATTACTTGGTGCAGATTAGTGCATTTGAGTGATGCTAATTCGGCACTTGATAACGCGGAGAAATAAAAGAAACTCGGCCACACCTTGGACAAAAAAAAGACCCTTAAAAAAAAAAAAAAAACCGTGCGAGGAACCTGTTGCGTGCATTCTCCAAAACTCATGAGTTTTCTAACTCATGTGTTAGAAAACTCATGTCTCTTTTAGACCAGCATTTTAGGTCGGGTTTTCGACATTCTAATGACAGTCATCAGCATGGTTGACAGATTTAAGAACTGTAAATACGGGACAGGCTCTTGGGGGGGGGGGGGGGATTGAGAGATTATGTCTAAAATTTGAATTTTAACAACCTTGACTTTAATATTAAACGTTTCTCACAAATTAAATGAAGAAAAAATACACAATGATCGTATGAATAAAAACTTCATTTTTTACCATTGCATAGTTATTTTTCGTCATGAATATTAGTGGGAAAAGGTTTAACTAATTATTGTGAAAATTCGTATTTCCCTGTTATTAACCCCCTTTTTCCTGACTCAGGCTCATCATTTCAAATTTTGCCGGGGGGGGGGGGGGGCAAAAGGTAAATTTTTCCAAATTTCAATGTAAATTATACCAAAAAAAAACACAAAAAAATAAGCCCACTTATATGTAAATACATTAATTTCTCTAAACCAGAGGGGAGGCCATTGACCACCTGTCCTGATGTCCCAAATGACGGGCCTGTCTTGGAGTGAAAAATATAATAGTCGCTTCTACTGATGACTAATGTTTAGTATGTACTTTTTCAAAAAGCTGGACGTACCAATGGAGAAATTTGAATGCAAAATAATTTTAATGAGTCATTAACAAAAATTTTGATTACAATTGAGTAGGCATAGAATTAAACCTTGCTACTTGAATTCACTATAAGAAGTTAGCCTAAAACAAATAAAAAAATCAATATTCAATATTTTTTGGGGAAAACTGTACAGTTTTGTCAATATTATAACATGATAATTACTCTTATATAATGTCGGAAAATTCCTTTTTTTCAAAAATCATATTTGCTACTTGATTTTACTGCTGCAATAATTCTTTCTAAGTTTTGATGGTCTTTAGGTTGCCATAAAGCTCACTGTAATTTATATTTCTGTCGCTCATTGTAAAAATTATGTATCTTCATGTTTTTAAAACGCGTATTTGTTTGCTAAATGGAATAACATTTATTTACATCTTTTAGTATAAAAGCGAAGCGAAGCAAATTTCAAAAGATTGAAATTGATTGATTCAAAAAATCTAGTGACTAATAGTAGCTGAACACATATCGTCGCCACCATGCTAAACTAACGAATGTGAAAATTGGTACTTTTCAGATGAGCCAAAACACTGCATATAACTTATTCCCACCTGACGTGTTTGGTTATTTTCAATTTTTAAACTTTTATAGATATCTTTAAGGGCCCTGCTCTACATCAGCGTAAAACGCGACCGAAACTGAAGGCAGAAACCGAAAATCCGGGTATTTTCCGTAGGAACACTATTTGCTCCATTTTACGCTTCTGCTTTATTTTTCTGCTTTACGTCAATGTGGAGCAGGGCCCTAAGTGTAAAACTATCGTTCGAAAGTATCATTTTAATTTTCATTATTTGTAAAATTCGAAATTGAAAAACGCGATTTTTCACATTCGTTAGTTTAGCATGGTGCCGACGATATATTTTTGACTTAATTGAAAAATTGAGAAGGGCTTTTTATATAATAAGGCAAAGTAAAATCATTTACAAGGAGATACACACCACTTTTTACAACGAACTTTTGTTGAATTGATTGACACAATAATTTCTGCTCTAAATGAATAGAACACTAACATTACTTCAAAACAGGAAAATATTATAATTCAATCAATTTTCTTATCACTCTATTTCATTTTTTGTTTTACTTCATTTTTTTCTGAAAATAATATTTCGTTTTGAAAATGCTACTTCTAGCCAGAATACGGGACTTTAGCCGTCCCGTATCAAGGTTCCCCGGGACGCGGGACAATATTTCAAAAAACGGGACTGTCCCTTGAAATCCGGGACGTCTGGCAACCCTGGTCATAAGAGTTACCAAGTGCACAAACTCGCGTAATGAATTTGCCTTTGTATTGGAAGGAGAGAAGTTGCGGCTCATGTTTAAAGCCAGGGTAAAAAATAATTTTAAATTTGCTTTAAAAAATAATTCTCAATTTTCCACATCCCCTGTTAAGAAATCTTAAGTTCCGCATCCACCTGCACTGTAGGCCCAACACCGTCCACCAAATGACACTTGCACACGATTAGAATAAGAGTGAAAATATTCTCTTCCCTCATCAACACATACTTGAGTAAAATATGAAAGAATATTAATTTTTTCAAAAGACATGGCGAGTAGTTAGTTCTTAAAACAGGTCTATGACAAAGATATTCCGTAAAAACTGATTGATTGATACACTGCATTGAAATACTTGAACATTTGGAGTTGGTTCTTCATTGATCAAAACAAACATGAGTAAATAAATTTTACGAGACGTCAGAAAATTGTAAGAATATAATTGAGTCTCGATGACTCGAAGCTTTTATAACTCGAGTATTTCTTTTTCTCCAAGTTTTCATTTGAGTTCAAGAACGTTGTGGAGAACAACTTCTTATAGCTTGAACTACCAATAACTCGAAGCTTTTAGCCGGTCCCTTGGGCTTCAAGCGCTTCAAGTTATCGAGGCTTAACTCCACAGTTGGATGTTTCCGGTTTGTATAGTCAGTGGCGTTGCCAAAAGAGGGGGGAGTTGGGGGTCATAAGCACCCTTCTCCATGAAGTAAAAAAGTTATTTGTATGCCCACATACGTAAGGCCCTAAATGCGCATTTTTCGACCTTTTTTTTTCGAAAATTTTCCGATGACCCCTCCCCCACTCCTATGAAAAATTTCTCACTAAACCACTGTGGAAAGTAAAGTTTCAAATTCTGCATACGTTTCGTTTTTAGAAATTTCTGCTCGTGAACAGACATAACGATGCATGGAGAAATTGGTGATCCCTTTCACCGCCCCTATACTTTCCGAAGGGAAGGAGTAGAATCGTAACTAACGGAAACAGCCAAGATTCTATCGCGAGCTATTTTCAAAGGTTCCAATAGGAGCATGACAAATGGGAACAAAGAAGCGGTCCTGATTGTTCGATTGGAAACTTCAGTATGAGCTGGAGCTTCCATCTTCCGTGAACCAGGTGGATCTTAATTGCTTTTGCAAATAGCCTCTGGCGCGGCTCCAGAAAGCGGAGAACAAAGCAGATGGCCCCTCATTCTTCCTTCTAAAACACCAAGTGTCTTGTGTAGCAAGGACAGAGGAAAAAAGAGATCTGCCTTTCCCTCTTTTGCACGGGAATGTTATCTCATCGTGAATGACGAACATATTGATCAATGGTATAAATACAAGCAAGTAAGACAACGGCGTCGGCAATAGCAAGAAAAAATCCAGCTGCCAGTAATAGGCACCAATCTACATTACTACAGAAGAGGGGAATTATGTTATAGGGATTGATAGGAATTGATATTTTGTATTCTTTCTGGATGGGTACGAGTAAAAATTATACCAGTTTTTGTTTGGCAAAATGTTTCACAATTTAAAAATATTTCGTTTCTGCTTTGAGTAAATAGAAGAAATTCATTAAAAAAATCCTGCATTTTCTTTCTAGCACAAAATGAATTAAAGATACAGATACAGATAATTGATTATTTTCGTGCCGGTGCGAAGCGCCTTTATACTTATCTGAGGTAGCATTGACGGTGAATGACAAGTGAGCAACATCATTAAATAGGAAAAAAAAATAAAAAAACCATTAAAAAAGCATTTATTTTCATTACCTTTTTATAGAACAGCTCCATAAACAGTTGTCACTTGCATGTTGCCCGAGAGAGAGACTCAAATAATAACAAAACGTTAGAAATTTTTTACTTGTTCAAAATTTAATAACTTATTAATTGCAGCTATTTACATAAGAAATTAGAACAAAAATTTGCTGAACATTTTCGACATTGACAACTTCTTTGATACTACGTAACTATTTCTTGCATATAAAATATTGAAACTAATAGAATGCAGCTCATTTACTTGCATTACGTATATCAGTTTCTTCGAAACACTTCAAAATTCTCTTATGTTAGGCTTCAACACCGTTAAATGACAAAAAGAGTAAAATGGAACTTTTTTAACTTTCGGTTCGGTTCATGGAGCATTTCACGGTATTTGTGACATTGGGGTGTCCGTAACAAAACTTTTTAAAAGTTTAAAATTTTTAGATATATTGAAAAAGTACATTCTAAAGTATATGAATATCATATCGTTTTCGTAGTTCACTTTATATTATGTTTGTAATTGCACTCAGAACATTGAAAATGCAATTTTCACTGTTACGGACTCTACATTGAATTTTTCTTTAAAAACTAAACTTTTATTCCAATTATTGCTACGGACTCTACAGTCATCATTTTCACAATCCATAATTTTTTATAGAACGTACTTTTTGATTAAAACTGTTAGCTATATTTGAGGTGAGCCTTTACTTTATCTGTTTCAAGTAACCAGTTTTGGCTTAAAAATCGGTTTAAGTCAGATTCAAAGAAAAATTCAGTGTAGAGTCCGTAACAGTAAAAATTGCATTTTCAATGTTCTGAGTGCAATTACAAACATAATATAAAGTGAACTATGAAAACGATATGATATTCATATATTTTAGAATGTCTTTTTCAATATATATAAAAAATTTTAACTTTTAAAAAAGTTTTGTTACGGACACCCCTATGTCACAAATACCGTGAAATGTCCTTCATATAAAATTCGCGAACTTTTCAGATCGTGAAATCTGGGCGACAAGGTTGGTAAGGGCGGAGTTCTTTTTGTCGGTGATACTCTATACTGCCGTGCTAAGAGCAAAAGTGGTATCTGCAGTCGAGTTCAAACTGAGATGTTACCCCTAAATTGAGAAGTTTTGCTCCACCATGTATTTGATCCAGATGATACTTTTTTGGAAATGTTTTAAAAATATTTCCCGTTCTCAAATGACCATAAAACTTTGTATTTGGGTAAAATACGTCACAAAGAGCCACCTGGTGGCGATACCGTAAATCAGGGTTACTTGGACCCAGAAGGGGGCTACTTGTGCCCACAGTAAAATGATAAAATCTGGGTTTGGTACTAGCGTTAGAGACTGCAGAGGGCTTCTACCTAGTGGAGAAACGAGGAACAACGTGCAAGTCTTCAACTAGTAGGTACCAAACCTAGATTTTATCATTTTATTGTAGTGGGCTCAAGTAACCCCCTAGGATCCAAGTAACCCTGATTTATGGTACATTATAAATTTAAAAAAAAACACCCTTTCAAGTGTAAAGAACCATGCAAAGAATTTAACAAATCAACCATCCTTCAGTCAAGTAAGTAGCAGGACTCAAAAAATAATTCCACACCAACAAATTTCCTCTATGTTGCATCTTCAATCTTTAGTGTCTCTAGTCAAGCATCGTTGACTAGCAGCGAAAGACGAAGCGACAATTTTCGCGGAAAAAGCAGCGAGCAAGTGACGCCGATGACAAAAAAAGGGGATGCCAAGGTAAATAAAAGCGAGAGCGCGGCCGTGGGATGGATAACACTGCTATTAATAACATTACAGCTTTTAACGGATGTTTCAAGAATTTCCACCCAAAACAAGAACAGTTTTGTGCTGCTCACTTTTCACATCTGTCTCATGTGTTACGAGATACTGTACAGATCTATTTCTGGGAGGAAGATACGAAGGTTAGGCCCACCTGACAAACACCGAAACCTCACAGAAACGCATACAAACCTAAAAAGTCAAAGGGCGAAAAGCAATTCAGGCTTGAAAAATTTGGAGAAAAATGGAAACCCATATCAACGTTTTTCCGGTTCGTTTTGTGGACACTGAAGTTAGGCACAGAAAATAGTGAATGACATAACAAGTAAATTTCCTTGGTGAGTTAATGAAATCAGACAGTCCTGAAGCGAAAAGTGAACAGGCCGGTCGGAAGGAAAGCAGATGTATACTCTTTTCAAATTTTGTCAGAAAACAGCAAAAATTACGCCCACTTATACACGACGAAGAAGGGTTTTGGAATCATAAGATTAGATACCGAAATAATAATTCGCCGTTCGCTGGCAAAACACTAAAATAGATCATAGGGGTCATTCCACGTCAAGTGATCCAAAATCTGAGAAAAATTTTACCTTACATTTTTGTATTTCTTTCACATTTGGCTCATCAATTGTACCCCTTGAGGTAATCAAAAGTCTCAATTTTTGGAATTTTATCTCGATTATTTTTTCATTTATGAGACTTTGAACTTTGGAAAAACCCTCGTTTTTCCATGGATAAGGGTACATAAAAGGGACCATAACTCAGCACCAAATATAGATAGAAAGATTTGGTAAATGGCATTTTAAAGTACGTTAGTTGCCGCTTATTTGGATATGCAACATGACTAATTTGATAAAAATTTTCTTTTTCAAAAAATGAAATTTAAATTTCAAATTTAAATTTCTCGAAAAACATATAATGAATTTTTTTGAAAAAATTCTCAAAAATTCTTGCGTATTTCATCTATGTTTGTACAAATTTTTAGATTGGGATCTCAATGAGATCATATTTTTTTGAATTTTTGAATAAAACTGTATAGGAAAAAAATGATATTTTTTAGATTCTATTTATTTAAATACTAAGTTCTCTTGCTCGTGATGGTCTAAAAAGTTGTAAACAAACATGAATATGTTTAAAGTGAGCTGGCATGAGCTTATAGATTTGTCAGGTTCACCTCCCTACCCCTTTCTTCCCCGCACAACCACTCTTTTTTAATTCAAAACTGTTCAAAATGTTTAAGAAAAACAAAAACTCTTTGATACAAAATGAATAGTAAACTTATTTAAAGTTGGTAAATGGGTTCCCTTATAACTAGATGAAGTATCCCCCTCCTCACCCAAATATACCATTCACACTATACTAATATGACGCCTAACGTGGGGATTGAATTGAGGATCATTTTCACCCTAGGTATATATATTGTTTTTCAGACGAAGTGTTTCTTTTTCGATCCGAACTTCAAAGTGTACTTCAATTCAATATCTGAAATTTAACTTTATGATTCATTTCATCTTCTACCCCAGCACCAATCTTTAATTTTGAAGGGAGGAAATAAATGGGTCGCCCCAAAAGATCATAGCAAACAGCAAAATGGCACTGTTTTTCCTTGTACTCATCGTTTTTTCTATTCTTTTCGCACAAAACTGAAAATAAATCAAAATATCAGATCATATGTCTGTGTCCCCATAACTATCTTTCCACATTATCTAGTGTGCAGCTATTATTTAATTTTTTTAATCGTTTGTGTTCTTTTTCATTTTGTTGAAAAGGAAAGTAATGCAGCAAGATATATCTATATATATATATTAAACAAACACTGCTTTTTTGAGCACAATCTCACATGTTGTTTAACTTCTTTACAGATTGCTCCTCCCCCCCTTACCCTACCTTTCCACTCCAAACTTTTATTTTTTTTATCATTCCGCCTAGCCCCATTTCAAAGCCTTAGTCTCTACTGATGTCTGGTAGTGTTTCAGTTTGTTACTCTTTCCTATTAGCTCACTAGCTTTGTCCAATAAGAGAAAGGAAAGGAAGTGATGGGGACTGACATATAACGTGACACTTTAATTTCTTTTCAGTTTTGTGTAAAAATAATGGGAAAACATTATGAGAACAAGGGTAAACAGTGCTATTTTGCTGTTTGCTATGATCTTGGGGCGACCCATTTATTCCCTCCCTTCAAAATTGAAGATTGGTGCTGGGGGAGGGGATGAAATGAACCATAAGTTTAAATTCAGATTTTGAATGGAAGTACACTTTGTGAAGTTCGGATTGAAAACGAAACACTTCGTCTGAAAAACAATATATACCTAGGGGGAAAATAATCCTCAAATCAATCCCCAGATGAGACGTCATATTAGTATAGCGTTAATGGTATATTTGGGTGGGGGAAGGGTTGTACTTTGCCTTGTTATAAGGAAGCCCATTTATCAACTTTAAACAAGTTTATTGTTCATTTTGTATCAAAGCTTTTTTTTTGGCATTTTAAACAGTTTGGGGGGAAAATGGTTGGGTCAGGAAGGAAGGGAGGGGGAGCTGACCAATCTACAAGTTAATGCTAGCTCACTTACCTAGAGTAAAAATAATAGTCAATTCAATCCCCAGGTTAGACGTCATAATAGTACAGCGTTAATGGTATATTTGGGTGGAGGAGGGGGATACTTCGTCTAGTTATAAGGAAACTCATTTACCAACTTTAAAAAAGTTTACTATTCATTTTGTCATCAAAGAGTTTTTTTTTTTAAACATTTTGAACAGTTTTGAATTAAAAAAGAGTGGTTGTGCGGGGGAGGAAGGAGGGAGGGGGTGAACCTGACAAATCTATAAGCTCATGCTAGCTCACTTTAAACATATTCATGTTTGTTTACTACTTTTTAGACCATCACAAGCAAGAGAACTTAGTATTTAAATAAATAAAATCTAAAAAATATCATTTTTTTCCTATACAGTTTTATTCAAAAATTCAAAAAAAAAAAAATGATCCCATTGAGATCCCAATCTAAAAATTTGTACAAACATAGATGAAATACACAAGAATTTTTGAGAATTTTTTCAAAAAAATTCATTATATGTTTTTCGAGAAATTTAAATTTGAAATTTCAATTTCATTTTTTGAAAAAGAAAATTTTTATCAAATTAGTCATGTTGCATATCAGATTGAGCGGCAACTAACGTACTTTAAAATGCCATTTACCAAATCGTTCTATCTATATTTGGTGCCGAGTTATGGTCCCTTTTATGTACCCTAATCCATGGAAAAACGAGGGTTTTTCCAAAGTTCAAAGTCTCATAAATGAAAAAATAATAGAGATAAAAGTCCAAAAATTGAGACTTTTGATTACCTCAAGGGGTACAATTGATGAGCCAAATGTGAAAGAAATACAAAAATGTAAGGTAAAAAACGTTGGATCACTTGACATGGAATGACCCATAGGATCTATTTTCGAGCTTTACGACACTAGAATCAGGGTTCCTGTTTTGTCTACTTTTTTTTTTTTTTTTTATAGAAATTGCAAGGCGCCAGAAGGGGAAATAGGAGAAAATGGACAGGGTGGAAATCCAGATTTTCTTTTCGTTTGATATATACAAATACCTGTATAATGATTCATAAATATTTATTAATGATAAAAATCAATTCAGCCTTCAAATCAATCATTCAGTTGAAATACGACTGTATAATAATCACAATCTGATAAATCAAATAGATAAATAAATTTAAAAAAAATCACATACACACAGTTAATTTTGGCGATTTTTTACTGTGAAAGTAATCATTTAATAAATGGATTAAATTGGGCCAATAAATTAATTTTCAGTATGCTTTGATCCAAAATATCATGTATGTCGCTGCGGCCTCTTAAGGCAGGCAAAAGATAATCATGCGAAACCGCCCCTCCCCCCCGCCCCAAAATGCAGAGAGAATCATTTGTCTGAGGCAATACAGCAAATATAAAATCACAATTTCTTTTAGTTTTATATTATTTCTTCAAAATTTTATTTACCCTTAGTGAAAACTTTCAACAGCCATGTTTCCTTTTTTAGTCCAAGATTTCATTACAAGTTTTCTAGGAAAAACTGCCATATACTGTAGTTTTCTTGTATTTTTCTCCAAACACTTGATGTTTGTAAGAAGATTATCACATCATGAACATGTTAATTATATGTTATACATGTGGAAGATAAAATTTAGTAAAAAAAAATCAAATGAAATACTACTATCAATGACAATGCTTGGATTTTAAAATTCTTTAGAAACAATGTTATTCGATTCAATTCAGTTTCGTATAGGATCACTACAAAAACGCTCGATTACATAACAATTTCACTTTCTTTTTCTTGTATTTGTGGATCATTGCGTCTGTTAATAAAATTCAGAATAAAACTCATTAAGAGCTCGTGATTAATTACACGACAGAAGATAAACTCATGAAGTGAAAAACAAAACAAAAAATCTCCTTATCTGTGACACAAATAGATTAAAAGAAACCAAAGACGTTTAAGACAAATCAAAGATGAAGTTAGAAAGAGCTGGGAAAAGTCAGATAACAGCTGCTCCGAGAGTTTATCAACACAATCAATATCGACCGGGGTTTTTATTTGGGGAAAGCGTAGGACGTTCAGAAAAGCCTATACTGTAAAAAATGAATGTTGTTTTTACAGTGTCATACAACTTATTTTGTGGTAATAAACTGAATTTTTTTTTATTTTACAGTAATAAACTGTAAAACTGCTAATTTTCAGTTTTAAACTGTAAAATTGCTAATTTTAGTGTTTATTACCGTGCATTTTACAGTTTTAAACTGGAACCTCTGCTGCCAGTACTATACTGTAGCATTATACAGTTGCTTTTACAGTATAATACAGTTAATTTTACGGCGATAGACTGAAATTGCAAACTTTAAAGTAAGAAACAGGGACGTCATTTCAAGTTTTTCCAGGGGGGGGGGGGGGGCAAAGGGTAAAAACACAATACAATTTCACCAGAAAACAACAAAAACCAAGCCCACTTATACAGGGTGTCCACTCCAATCGTGGACCAATAGCTAATTTCTAAACCGTTAGAGATAAGCATATAGTTTATTTAGGAAAAAATCTCCAAATTACGAAAGGAATTTTGGGTCTATTCAATGTTTTTCAAAAAATCAAATTTTGAAAGAGTTACGAAATTTAAATTTTTATACAGCCCCCCAAGTCCTATCAATTATATTTAGTGAAACATTCTTGACACTGAAACGTTTAAAACTAAAAAAAAATCACTCTTCTACCACAAAAATTGACCGAGTTATGACGTTTTGAAAAATCAAGATTTTGAAGGATTTCGCATACGGTCCCTAAAGCGATCTCTCGATGACGTCATGAAACAATGCAAAATCTTGATTTTTCAAAACGTCATAACTCGGTCAATTTTTGTCGTAGAAGAGTAATTTTTTTTTAGTTTTAAACGTTACAGTGTCAAGAATGTTTTACTAAATATGATTGATAGGACTGGGAGGCTATATAAAAATTGAAATTTCGTAACTCTTTCAAAATTTGATTTTTTGAAAAACATTGAATCGACCCAAAATTTCTTTCATAATTTGGAGATTTTTTCCTAAATAAACTATATGCTTATCTCTAACTGTTTAAAAATTAGCTATTGGTCCACGATTGGAGTGGACACCCCTGTATATAAATACATTGATTTCTCAAAGTCAGGGGGGGGGCAAATGACTCCCCCCTGCCCCCCCTAAATGACGGGCCTGGTAAGAAACTAAAATTGCTAGTTTTACAGTATAATACAGTTGATTTTACGGCAATAAACTGTGAAATTGCAAACTTTACAGTAATAAACTGTAAAATTGCTAGTTTTGTAGTTTATCACTGTGCATTTTACAGTTTTAAATTGGAACCTCGGCTGCCAGTATTGTACTATAAAAACAACAGTTCAATTTTTGCGGAGTATAATAACCGCTAAACAAGAGAAGTGCAGACCTCCTTCCGTCAGAGAAAATTTCGAAAAATAGGTTTCTGAAGTCCTTTTTTATGTCCACTTAAATGATTAAAATGTACGAACTGGTTCTTTTAAAATCTCAAACTCAAAATTTTATGTTCTGAAACCTTAATGGCAGAGTAACTCATTTCTAATGATTCTCACTACCATTAAAACACATTAATAAAATTTCAAACGCTGTCAGACAAAAAAAAAAAAAAAAAGAACATCTAACGCAGGGGTGGCCAACCTTTTTCGGGAGAGTGCCACTATCGGGGGAGAAAAAGCTCAGCGTGCCACATTGTATTTTTCCAACAAATTGAAAATTTTTAAAAAGTTAAAAGTAGATTTTAGGTTGGCTTACTATGCAATTCTTATTCAAATGAAACATTTTTTCTCGTAAATCTGATCAATTGAAATCTAAATGATAATAAAGATAAAACAATTCCGAACTTAAGAGTTATCATTAATAAACACTTTAAAAGTTCTGTCAGTTGGCTTATGCTTAAAAAGAAACAAATAACATCAAACATTTTCTTCTAAAAAATAAAGTCAGTACTTAATTTGGTTTAGGAATCTGTATCTTTTTTACCAAGTCTTTAATTTCAGGATTAGTCCTTGAAAATCCTAAGAAGTTTAAGTGTTTTAAGTGCTATCAATTAATATTCAACTGTATAATATTCAATGGATTTTTCTGTATTCATAACAAAAAAAATATTTGTTTACCCAGGTAGCACAAATAACCTTTAAACGTTTTATAAACATTTTTAAGCGGTTGGTACAACGTTAATAACCATTTTACAACCTTTAAAAAACGAAGTGTGCTACTTGGGTAGAAGCGTATTTTTAACCAAATCTGCAGCAGCATCAGACGGCTAAAGTGTGTAAATGTGAAAAAATTTTGTTGGTACAAATTCCCAAATTTCTATATAACGTGGATGACTTTCTGTTGAAGTAAGCTCTTAAACTTGATTACCAATGCAAAAGGTCAGTAATTCTGATTTGGATTTCAGAAGGGTAGCAAGTATTGTCTTGCAGAGAAATAGGCAAAGAATTTGAAAAGATCAGCATTTTTTTTATGGTCCTGAAAATCATCAAACCTAACACTGAATGTATACTTAAAATAGGTGTAAAATTTTCTCCATATATCATTGGAAAATTATTAAATTTGGGTTGATACTTTCAGTATCAACCAAATTCAATGATTTATTCTTTTTTTCTCTAAAGTAGAGAGAAAGAAACTGAAGTTTAATCATAAAAGAATGCAGATGGCCTATACTGGTTTAGGAAACTTTTTTTGTACTATCTCAAATTTAAATTACGTAAACGCCGGATAATAAGAGATGACAGCTAAATTCATTTGCTATTCTTCATTCCTAAGTAGCAAGTCCTCATTGCTTTCCTTCCAGACATTTTAAAAAACACACTCCCTAAAATTCTAAAATCTTATGACTATTTTTCCTTTGCACAGTTATTGCACATTTTAGTTGAAGGAGTAACTTGCCATGCTCTCTTCTTTCTACTGGAAGAAGTTCACAAAACATTCAGAGCTCTAATTCATAGTTTATTAATCAGTGAACTTTACAGGGTCACCGGTAGAGAAAAATTCTCATTCTTTGGCAAGGAGCTTGTGATAAATAATTCAATGATGCTTTTGAAGTTTTTTTTATAAATTATTTTCAAGTAATGTAACAAAAACAATTGAAGGATTTCCATTTGTGCAACCGCACCGAATTTTGTCCAATCTGGTTTCTTAATTTTACTTGCAGAGTTAACTTTTTTGAAAAATTTCATCACCCGTCTATTGTAGATCAAGATCCATTCTACAACATCGAAAGTTTCATTCGTGTCAAGCACTAATATGCTTTACAAAGCATTGTCTGTAGCGTCACAGCTTTCGTTGAATGTCCGAAGCTAACGCTAAGTACTTTACAAGATTGTAGTCATAGGCGCCTGGTACCATGGGCGCCCATAAGGGGGGGGGGGGGGCTCGAGCCCCCCCTTGGAGATAAGTTTTTTTTTTTTTTTTTTGCTTTTAGTACTCTTTATTCAGAAAACATTTTTTCTTCACCCATTAATGAATAAGTTATTAAAAATGCCAAATTTTAATAACTCTAATCTGCACTGAAATCGCTTTCAGAATCATAACATTGTGTCTTTTCCTACATTCTTCAATAAAAAAACAAAGGCAGATTCGTGGGTCAACCGACGCCGCATTTGCAAGGGAAACTCCCCCTGTCTGCGGGCTAGCGGTCAAGATAAAGAGTGGGCTGATCCGAGGTTGGCAAGACAACTCGGTATTTTTTTGGCACATGGAATTTGGAAAAAAAGAAAACTTTTTTTCTGTTTTACATTACAAAGCATTTGGGGTTTCGGGGAGGAGGGGGCAGGCATGTTCTAAAGTCTTTGAAAATCATTAAATACCTTTTTAGAATTCCTTAACAAGTGCTTCAATTGTATTTTATCAAATAAATAAACTATGAATTAACTGAATGGCTGCAATATTACTCTTTCGTTAATCTTTTTTAAATCTCTACACTGTCTCTTATAAAGGATTTTATGCGTTTTATACTATTGGTCATTTTATACTATTAAGTGCTGTTTATGTCGGTGAGTTCGGAAACTGATCAAAAACTACTATGTAACTATACTGAAAATCAATGTAAGCAAGTGATGAATGTTTATCTTTTCTCTTCCCTCGTTCTTTCTCTCTGTCGATTTAGAGCCATTATTTTGAAATTCAGACAAGGTGTGGCAGTGGCATTTTTTGATCTTCCTCATATTTTTGTACGTGAAAGTAGTCATGAGAAGTGAACATTCAGTTTTTTTAGCCTCCCCCCCCGGGTTGTTACTTTCTTTACTTAAGCCGACGCAAAATATGGTTTTCAGTCCACTTCCCCCAAAAAGCAACAACCCGAAATTTTTTTAACATTTTCTGAAAATTTATACTATGAAGAGATCCCACGCTTCTTTCTTTTTTAAGCAATTCGACACATTTGTAGGTTTCACAATCCATAAAAGCTATTTTTATCTAGAGTTGCTGTTTTGAGTTAAATGCGGTCAAAAATACCACAAATTTTGAAAATTTGTAAAAATATCAGTCTTTTTCTAATCAAAGCAATGAAACATTAAACAATTTTTGTTCCATATATTCTCTTCATAGTATAAATTTTCAGTATATGTTAAAAAATTTCGGGGATTTGCTTTTTGGGGGAAATAACGCAGTTTAAAGTTGAGCGAAAGTGAACTAAAAATCATACTTTGCGGCCGCTTAACTAAAGAAAGCAACAACCCCCAACCCAAATAACTATGAAATCGTCATAACCAGACACTTTACAATCAATAAATGTAAACATAAATTTGAGGTGGCGTTTCTGTAAAAAACTACAGCGCACTGAAATGCGTCTTTCAACCGTTTTGTCAAAAAAAGCTGCGAAACATCAGACTTTGGAAATTTTTACTGAGAGAACAATTTTTTTTTTTTTTTGGGGGGGGGGGGGGGGGCTAAAAACTTCAGAATGTTCATTTCTATTGATCTATTTTCACCTTTAAAAAAATGAGTAAAATCAAAAATTGTCACTGCCAAAACTTCCGTTTTTTGTCTGATTTTCAAAATAATGGCTCTTAATGTCAATCGTTTGTTAAACTATAAAAAAAAAAAAAAAAAAAAAAAAAAGATTGATCTTAATTTGCAAATGAATGCGCAGAACATTTATAAATGTTTTGTTTGCCTGTTTTCCCACATAGTTTTGAAGCCCCAACTGCCCCATACAAGGCCTCAAAATTCAGAATTTGAAAACTTTTTTTCAAAAATTTCCCCGAGGAAGAATCCCCCGGACCCCCAAAAATTACGAAAATTCTACCTCACTTAAAAGAGTCCATTGTATCTCTCTTTTGATACCCCAACTCCAATAAAGGTCAGTTAAAACCATTAACAACAAAAATAAAATTAAAACACACACGAGAAATAACAGGGGGGGGGGGGAGAACAAGAAAGTTTCATAACACACAAAAATGTGTGTTTTTGGTCAATGTACGAAATGGGACCCTCCCCGAAATTTTTTTCTGGATACGGCCTTCAGATGCACATTACATGCATTATCTGTAAGCGGTCAAAATTTTAAACGAGTCTAGTACTTTCATATTCTTAGTAAATCAAAGAAACACACACATATATATCTTTAAACTGTAAACTCTGAGGAAAATCTGAGCCCCTCCTTAAAATTTCGCATATGGGCGCCCATGCCTGGTACAGGGGGCAAGGGGGCGACCGCCCCCTCACTTTTCACGGTTAAAAAATAATGATTGAGAGAGAAATGATTTTTAACTCAATGGATTAATTTCACCAAAATAAAAGCTGGAAATTCCAAAAATTGGACTTTTTTCACGCTATTTCATAAGAATGAAGGAAAATCAACGAGCCTAATTCGACCAGGTTAATTTTTGACTCTGTTTTCAGCATATTTTAGAAGTCAATCAATCAGCAATGTTAAAATTCAATATAATAGCCAAATTGAAGCAAAAAAAAAAAACTTTAAAGGAACTGCATCCTTAACTCCCCCCCCCCCAGCCCATTTATTTCAACCCCCTCTCCCATATTTCTTTTGACCCCCCCTTTTTTTGGCGCACCATTCTCCTATGATTGTAGTTAAGACAATTTATAAGCCAGCATCCTGACACTTAATCGTCATATCATTATATTTATCAGTTCAAGGTTTTTAGTTTTTATCAATATTTTTGAGATTGACATTTTCCCCTCAATTTTAGAATAAGTCTTCGCGTGCCACTGTCACTGCTCTGCCGTGCCACATTGTGGCACGCGTGCCGCGGGTTGGCTACCCCACAAAGCACAAATGTATGAGTTGCTTTTATTTTTAAGCACAAAGGTATTTATATTTTCTCAAAATTTAGGGTAATAGTACTCTCCCCTTTTTTAACGCAGTACAGCCCATAGGGGCCCTTGCGTATGTTACCAGGTGTTTAAGATTTCCAATTTTTACAATCTATTTGCACAAATAAGACATTTTGCCGCATACATTTGCACTTTATTGCCGGACCTTACTCCTGGAATTTAAACTTTGGCTATTAATTGTT